>JAJNNQ010000200.1:0-52072 GCA_027886175.1 Phylloscopus collybita | reverse complement strand
GAAAAAAAACCTAAAAAATTCTAAAAAACCCAAAAAAATTCTGAAAAAAAAACCCCAAAAATTCTGGGGAAAAACCTCAAAAAATCTGAAAAAATTCTGGGAAAAAACTTCAAAAATTCTGAAAAAAATCTGAAGAAAATTCCAAAAAAATCCCAAAAAATCTGGAAAAATCTTGAAAAAAACTCAAAAAAAAATCTGAAAAAAATCTGAAAAAATTCCAAAAAAAAATCCCCCAAAAATTCCAAAAAAACCCCAAAAAAATCCCCAAAAAATTCCTGCCATTCCCGGGTGTTTGGTGCCTGGGGAATTCTCATTTTTTCCCCATTTTTTCCCATTTTTTCCCCTTGCCCAGGTGTCGGGGCTGAAGGGCGAGGAGGTTCCTTCATTCTGAAAAAAAACCCAAAAATTGTGGAAAAATATAGAAACAAATTGAAAAAAAATCCAAAAAAAATCTGAAAGAAAATCAGAAAAAAGCCAAAGAAATTCTAAAAAAATCCTGAAGAAGTCTGAAAAAAATTGAAAAAAATCTGAAAAAGTTCTGGAAAAAAAAACCCCAAAAATTCTGAAAAAAATCAGAAATGATTCTGGGAAAAAACTCCAAAAATTCTGAAAAAAATCAGAAAAAATTCTGGGGAAGAAAACTCCAAAAAATCTGAAAAAATTCTGGGAAAAACCTCAAGAATTCTGAAAAAAATCAGAAAAAAAAATCTGGAAAAAATCTGAAAAAAAATCAGAAAAAATTCTGAAAAAAATCTGAAAAAAATCTGAAAAAATTCTGAAAAAAATCAGAAAAAAATCAGAAAAAATTCTGGAAAAAATCTGAAAAAATCAGAAAAAGTTCTGGAAAAAATCGGAAAAAAAATCAGAAAAAATTCTGGAAAAAATCGGAAAAAATCAGAAAAAATCTGGAAAAAATCTGGAAAAATCAGAAAAAATTCTGGAAAAAATCTGAAAAAAATCTGAAAAAATCCCCAAAAAAAAATCCCCAAAAAATTCCTGCCAATCCCGGGTGTTTGGTGCCTGGGGAATTCTCATTTTTCCCATTTTTTCCCATTTTTTCCCCCTTGCCCAGGTGTCGGGGCTGAAGGGCGAGGAGGTTCCTTCATTCTGAAAAAAAACCCAAAAATTGTGGAGAGATATAGAAACAAATTGAAGAAAAATCCAAAAAAAGATCTGAAAGAAAATCAGAAAAAAGCCGAAGAAATTCTAAAAAAAATCTTGAAGAAGTCTGAAAAAATTTGAAAAAGTTCTGGGAAAAAAACCCCAAAAATTCTGAAAAAAATCTGAAAAAATTCTGGGAAAAAACTCCAAAAATTCTGAAAAAAATCAGAAAAAATTCTGGGGAAGAAACTCCAAAAAATCTGAAAAAAATTTTGGGAAAAACCCTCAAGAATTCTGAAAAAAAATCAGAAAAAATTCTGGAAAAAATCTGAAAAAAATCAGAAAAAAATCTGGAAAAAATCTGAAAAAATCTGAAAAAAATCTGAAAAAAATCAGAAAAAATTCTGGAAAAAATCTGAAAAAAATCAGAAAATCCCAAAAAATCCCCAAAAATTCCTGGGTGTTTGGTGCCTGGGGAGTTCTCATTTTTCCCATTTTTTCCCGTTTTTCCCCTTGCCCAGGTGTCGGGGCTGAAGGGCGAGGAGGCTCCCTCATTCTGAAAAAAAACCCAAAAATTGTGGAAAAATATAGAAACAAATTGAAAAAAAATCCAAAAAAAAATCTGAAAGAAAATCAGAAAAAAGCCGAAGAAATTCTAAAAAAATCCTGAAGAAGTCTGAAAAAAATTGAAAAAAATCTGAAAAAATTCTGGGGAAAAAACCCCAAAAATTCTGAAAAAAATCTGAAAAAATTCTGGAAAAAACCTCAAGAATTCTGAAAAAAATCAGAAAAAATTCTGGAAAAAAACTCCAAAAATTCTGAAAAAATTCTGGGGAAAAAACCTCAAGAATTCTGAAAAAAATCAGAAAAAAAATCTGGAAAAATCTGAAAAAAATCAGAAAAAATTCTGGAAAAAATCTGAAAAAATCAGAAAAAATTCTGGAAAAAATCAGAAAAAAATCTGAAAAAATTCTGGAAAAAATCTGAAAAAAATCAGAAAAAATTCCAAAAAAAATCCCTGAAAAATTCCAAAAAAACCCCCAAAAATCCCCAAAAATTCCTGCGTGTTTGGTGCCTGGGGAATTCTCATTTTTCCCATTTTTTCCCGTTTTTTCCCCTTGCCCAGGTGTCGGGGCTGAAGGGCGAGGAGGTTCCTTCATTCTGAAAAAAAACCCAAAAATTGTGGAAAAATATAGAAACAAACTGAAAAAAATCCAAAAAAAAATCTGAAAGAAAATCAGAAAAAAGCCGAAGAAATTCTAAAAAAATCCTGAAGAAATCTGAAAAAATTTGAAAAAAATCTGAAAAAATTCTGGGAAAAAAACTCCAAAAATTTGAAAAAATTCTGGGGAAAAACCCCAAAAATTCTGAAAAAAATCAGAAAAAATTCTGGGGAAGAAACTCCAAAAAATCTGAAAAAATTCTGGGAAAAAACCTCAAGAATTCTGAAAAAAATCAGAAAAAAAAATCTGGAAAAAATCTGAAAAAAAATCAGAAAAAATTCTGGAAAAAATCTGAAAAAAATCTGAAAAAATTCTGAAAAAAATCAGAAAAAAATCTGAAAAAATTCTGGAAAAAATCTGAAAAAAATCAGAAAAAGTTCTGGAAAAAATCGGAAAAAAATCAGAAAAAATTCTGGAAAAAAATCGGAAAAAAATCAGAAAAAATTCTGGAAAAAATCTGAAAAAATTCCAAAAAAAATCCCCAAAAATTCCCAAAAAAACCCCAAAAAATCCCAGAAAAATTCCAAAACAAACCCAAAAAATCCCCAAAAATTCCCGGGTGTTTGGTGCCTGGGGAATTCTCATTTTTCCCATTTTTTCCCATTTTTTTCCCCTTGCCCAGGTGTCGGGGCTGAAGGGCGAGGAGGTGCGGGTGCGGCAGGACAGCGTGGCGCGGCTGCTGGCCGACATGCAGGCCATGCGCGGCAAGCAGGACAGCCTGGACTCCCGCCTGCTGGCCATGAAACAGTACGGAATGTTCTGGAAACATCCCGGGGAAAAATGGGGAAAAGTCATGGAGAAATGGGGAAAAAATTCCGGGGGAATGGGGAAAAAATCCTGGGGGAAATGGGGAAAAAATTCCGGGGGAAATGGGGGAAAAATCGGGGATAAATGGGGAAAAATCCTGGGGGAAATGGGGAAAAAATTCCGGGGGAATGGGGAAAAAATCCTGGGGGAAATGGGGGGAAATTCCAGAAAAATGGGGGGGAAATCCAGAAAAATGCGAGGAAATTGGGGAGAAAAATGGGGGAAAATCCTGGGGGAAAAGGGGAAAAATCCTGGGGAAAAATGGGGAAAAAAATCTGGGGGAATGGGGAAAAAATCCTGGGAAAAAATGGGGGGGAAATTCCAGAAAAATGGGGAAAAAATCCCAAGGGAAATGGGGGGGGAAAATCCTGGGGGAAATGAGGAAAAAATCCTGGGGGAAATGGGGGAAAATTCCTGGGGGAAATGAGGAAAAAATCCTGGGGGAAATGGGGAAAATTCCCAGGGGAAATGGGGAAAAGTCCCGGGGAAAATGGGGAAAAATCTTGTGGGAAATGGGGAAAAAATCCTGGGAAAAATGGGGGGAAATCCTGGGAAAAATTGGGGAGAAAAATGGGGAAAATGGGGAAAAATCCTGGGGGAATGTGGAAAAATCCTAGAGAAATGGGGGGAAAAGTCCTGGGGGAAATGGGGAAAAATCCTGGGGAAATGGGGAAAAAATCCTGGGAAAAATGGGGAAAAAAATCTGGGGGGAATGGGGAAAAAATTCTGGGGGAAATGGGGGGAAATTCCAGAAAAATGGGGGGGAAATCCAGAAAAATGCGGGGGAAATTGGGGAGAAAAATGGGGAAAAATCCTGGGAAAAATGAGGAAAAAAATCCTGGGGAAATGGGGAAAAAATCCTGGGGGAATGGGGAAAAAATCCTGGGAAAAATGGGGGGAAATTCCAGAAAAATGGGGAAAAAATCCAGAAAAATGGGGGGAAATCCTGGGAAAATTGGGGAGAAAAATGAGGAAAAATTCTGGGGAAATGGGGAAAAATCCTGGGGAAAATGGGGAAAAATCCTGGGGGAAATGGGGAAAAATTCTCAGGGGAAATGGGGAAAAGTCCCGGGGAAAATGGGGAAAAATTCCAGGGAAATGGGGAAAAAATCCTGGGAAAAATGGGGGGAAATCCTGGGAAAATTGGGGAGAAAAATGGGGAAAATGAGGAAAAGTCCTGGGGGAAATGGGGGAAAAAATTCCGGGGGGAAATGGGGGAAAAATCCTGGGGAAAATGGGGAAAAAAATCTGGGGGGAATGGGGGAAAAATCAGGGATAAATGGGGAAAAAAAATCCCGGGGAAATGGGGAAAAATTCCAGAAAAATGGGGAAAAAATCCCAGGGGAAATGGGGGGGAAAAATCCTGGGGGAAATGGGGAAACATGGGGAAATGGGGGGAAAAAAATGGGGAAAAATCCCAGGGAAAACAGGGGGAAAAACAGGGAAAATCCCAGAGAAATGGGGGGAAAAACCCTGGGGAAATGGGGAAAAACAGGGAAAAATCCTGGGGAAAAACGGGGAAAATTCCAGGAGAAAGGGGGGGAGAAATGGGGGAAAATTCCCGAAAAACGGGGGGGAAATGGGGAAAAATCCTGGGGGAAATGGGGAAAAATTCCCAGGGGAAATGGGGAAAAGTCCCGGGGAAAATGGGGAAAAATCTTGTGGACATGGGGAAAAAATCCTGGGAAAAATGGGGAAAAAGTGCTGGGGGAAATGGGGGGAAATTCCAGAAAAATGGAGGAAAAAATCCAGAAAAATGGGGGGGAAATCCTGGGAAAATTGGGGAGAAAAATGGGGAAAAATCCTGGGGGAAATGGGGAAAAATCCTGGGGAAAGTGGGGGGAAAAACAGGGGAAAATCCCAGAGAAAAACAGGGGAAAATCCCAGGGAAATGGGGGGAAAAATCCTGGGGAAATGGGGAAAAAAATCCCGGGGATAAAGGGGGAAAAATTCCAGGGAAAATGGGGGAAAAATCCTGGGGGAAATGGGGAAAAATCCTGGGAAAATGGGGAAAAATTCCCAGGGGGAAATGGGGGAAAATCTTGTGGGAAATGGGGAAAAATCCTGGGGAAATGGGGAAAAATCCTGGGAAAAATGGGGAAAAATTCCAGAAAAAATGGGGGGAAATCCTGGGAAAATTGGGGAGAAAAATGGGGAAAAATCCCAGGGAAATGGGGAAAAATCCTGGGAAAAATGGGGAAAAAATCCTGGGGAAAATGGGGAAAAATCCTGGGGAAAAAATCCTGGGATGAACAGGGAAATATCCTGGGAAAAATGGGAGTAAAGGGAAGATGGGGGAGGGGGGATGGGATAATGGGAAAGATGGGATTTCCTGGATTTGGGGTTTGTCTGGGTTTGGGGTTTCCTGGGTTTGGGGTTTCCTGGATTTGGGGTTTCCAGGATTTGGGATTTGGGGTTTCCTGGTTTGGAGCTTTGGGGATTTGGGATTTCCTGGTTCAGGGGTGTTTCTGGGTTTGGGATTCTCTGGATTTGGGAATTCCTGGATTTGGGGCAGATCCATGGGATGGATCCAGGGAGTTCCCCCAAATCCCCTGAAATTCCCTCAAATTCCCAATTTCCCTGGAACGGAATTTTTCCCCCATTTCCCTGGAATTTTTTCCCCGTTTCCCCTGGAATTTTTCCCTGTTTTCCCTGGATTATTTTCCCCATTTTCCCTGGATTATTTTCCCATTTCTCCTGGAATTTTTTCCCCTTTTCCCTGGAATTTTTCCCCCATTTCCTCTGGAATTTTTCCCCCATTCCCCCTGGAATTTTCTCCCCTTTTCCCCTGGGTTATTTTCCCCTGGAATTTTCCCCCATTTCCCCTGGAATTTTCCCCCATTTCCTCTGGAATTTTTCCCCCATTCCCCCTGGTATTTTTCCCCCTTTCTCCTGGAATTTTTCCCCCTTTCCCCTGGAATTTTTTCCTGGAATTTTTCCCCCATTCCCCCTGGAATTTTCTCCATTTTTCCCCTGGAATTTCCCGTGGAATTTTCCCCTGGAATTTCCCCTGGAATTTTCCGCCATTTCCCCTAGAATTTTTCCCCCATTCCCCCTGGAATTTCTCCCCATTCCCCCTGGATTATTCTCCCCATTTGCCTGGAATTTTCTCCCCATTTCTCCTGGAATTTTCTCTCCATTCCCCTGGAATTTTTCCTCATTTCCCCTGGATTATTCCCCATTTCCCTTGGATTATTTTTCCTCATTTCCCCTGGAATTTTTCCTCATTTCCCCTGGAATATTTCTCCCCTTTTCCCCTGGAATTTTTTTACCCATTTCCCCTGGAATTTTTTCCCCATTTTTTGCCTGGAATTTTTTCCCCATTTTTCCCGTGGAATTTTTCCCATTTTTCCTGGATTTTTTCCCCAGGAATTTTTCCCAATTTCCTCTGAAATTTCCCCCATTCCCCCTGGAATTTTCCCCTGGAATTTTTCCCTGTTTTCCCTGGATTATTTTCCACATTTCCCCTGGATTATTCTCCCCATTTGCTTGGTATTTTCTCCCCATTCCTGCTGGATTTTTTTTCCCTGTTTTCCTGGAATTTTTTCCCCCATTCCCCCTGGAATTTCTCCCCATTTCCCCTGGAATTTTTCCTCCATTCCCCCTGGAATTTCTCCCCATTTCCCCTGGAATTTCCTGTGAAATTTTTCCCCCTTTCCCCTGGAATTTTTCCCCCCATTTCCCCTGGAATTTTTCCCCCATTTCCCCTGGAATTTTTCCCCCATTTCCCCTGGAATTTTTCCCCCTTTCCCCTGGAATTTTTCCCCCTTTCCCCTGGAATTTTCTCCCCATTTGCTTGGAATTTTTCCCCCATTTCCCCTGGATTATTCTCCCCATTCCCCCTGGAATTTTTTCCCCATTTCCCCTGGAATTTCTCCCCATTTCTCCTGGATTATTCTCCCCATTTGCTTGGAATTTTTCCCCCCCGTTTCCCCTGGAGTTTTCCCCCTTTCCCCTGGAATTTTCTCTCCATTCCCCTGGAATTTTTTCCCCATTTCCCTGGAATTTTTCGCCCATTTCCCCTGGAATTTCCCCTGGATTATTCTCCCCATTTGCTTGGTATTTTCTCCCCGTTCCGGCTGGATTTTTTTTCCCTGTTTTCCCTGGGTTATTCCCCCCTTTCCCCTGGAATTTTTCCCCATTCCCCCTGGAATTTTCTCCATTTTTCCCCTGGAATTTCCCGTGGAATTTTTCCCCCTTTCCCCTGGAATTTTTCCCCTTTTCCCCTGGATTTTTTCCCCCTTTCCCCTGGATTATTCTCCCTATTTGCTTGGAATTTTTCCCCCATTTCTCCTGGAATTTTCCCCCCATTCCCCCTGGAATTTTCTCCATTTTTCCCCTGGAATTTCCCGTGGAATTTTTCCCCCTTTCCCTGGAATTTTCCCCCATTTCCCCTGGAATTTTTCCCCTTTTCCCCCTGGAATTTTTCCCCTTTTCCCCTGGAATTTTTCCCCCGTTCCTGCTGTAATTTTTCCCCCATTCCCCCTGGGTTATTCCCCCCTTTCCCCTGGAGTTTTCCCCTGGAATTTTTCCCGGTTTCCCCACTCTGTCTCTCTCTCTCTCTCTCTCTGGCGGCAGTGAGAACGAGGCGCTGTGGCGGGAGGTGGCCAGCCTGCGCCAGAAGCACGCGCAGCAGCAGAAGGTCGTCAACAAGGTAACGATGCCCGCTTTTCCAGAGGGAATTCCCGATTTTCCTGAGGGAATTCCGGCTTTTCCTGGGGCAATTCCCCATTTTCCAGGAGTAATTCCCAATTTCCCTGCAGTAACTCCCAATTTCCTGGGATAATTTCCAATTTCCAGAGGGAATTCCCAATTTTCCTGAGGGAATTCCCGCTTTTCCTGGGGCAATTCCCCATTTTCCAGGAGTAATTCCCCATTTCCCTGCAGTAACTCCCAATTTCCTGGGGTAATTCCCGATTTCCTTGCGGTAATTCCCAATTTTCCTGCAGTAATTCCCTATTTTCCTGAGTGAATTCCCGCTTCTCCTGGGGCAATTCCCGATTTTCCTGGGGTAATTCCCGATTTTCATGGGGCAGTTCCCAATTTCCTGGGGTAATTCCCAATTTTCCAGAGTGAATTCCCACTTTTCCTGGGGTAATTCCCAATTTCCCTGCAGTAATTCCCAAATTTCCTGCTGTAATTCCCTATTTTCCTGAGTGAATTCCCGCTTTTCCTGGGGCAATTCCCAATTTCCTGGGGTAATTCCCAATTTCCTGGGGTAATTCCAGCTTTTCCAGGAGCAATTTCCACTTTTCCAAGTGTAATTCCCACTTTTCCTGGGACAGTTCCCACTTTTCTAGACTGAATTCCCGCTTTTCCTGGGGCAATTCCCGCTTTTCCTGGGGTAATTCCCAATTTCCTGGGGTAATTCCCAATTTCCTGGGGTAATTCCAGCTTTTCCTGGGGCAATTCCCGCTTTTCATGGGGCAATTCCCGATTTTCCTGGTGCAATTCCCAATTTCCTGGGGTAATTCCCAATTTTCTGGGGTAATTTCCATTTTCCCTGAGTTAATTCCCACTTTTCCCGGTGCAATTCCCACTTTTCTGGGGCAATTCCTGCTTTTCCCGGGGCAATTCCCAGTTTTCCGGAGTGAATTCCCAATTTTCCTGGTGCAATTCCCAATTTTCTTGGGGCAATTCCCCATTTTCCTTTGGTAATTCCCAATTTTCGAGGGGTAATTGCCACTTTTCCAGAGAAAATTCCCAATTTTTCTGGGGTACTTCCCAATTTCCTGTCACAATTCCCAATTTCCTGGGGCAATTCCCACTTTTCCTGGGATAATTCCCGATTTTCCAGGGTAGTTCCCAATTTTCCTGGGGCAGTTTCTGCTTTTCCTGGTGTAATTCCCGCTTTTCCTGGGGCAATCCCTGATTTTCCAGAGTGAATTCCCACTTTTCCTGGGATAATTCCCAATTTTCCTGGGGCAATTCCCGCTTTTCCTTGGGTAATTGCCAATTTTCTTGCTGTAATTTCCAGTTTTCCGGGGTAGTTCCCAATTTTCCAGGAGTAATTCCCCATTTTTCCCGGGGCAATTCCTATTTTTCCCAGGGCAATTCCCATTTTTCCTGGGGCAATTCCCAATTTCCCTGCAGTAGTTCTCAATTTCCTGGGGCAATTCCCATTTTTCCTGGGGCAATTCCTGCTTTTCCTGGTGTAATTCCCACTTTTCCTGGGGTAATTCCCAATTTTCCAGAGTGAATTCCCAATTTTCTTAGGGCAATTCCCCATTTTCCAGGGCAATTCCAGCTTTTCCTGGGGCAATTCCCACTTTTCCAAGTGTAATTCCCACTTTTCCTGGGGCAGTTCCCACTTTTCTAGACTGAATTCCCAATTTTCTGGGGTAAATTCCCAATTTTCTGGGGTAATTCCCGCTTTTCCTGGGGCAATTCCCACTTTTCCTGGGGCAATTCCCACTTTTCCTGCAGTAATTCCCAATTTTCCTGGGGCAATTCCTGATTTTCCTGGAGTAATTCCCATTTTCCCAGAGTTAATTTCCACTTTTCCTGGTACAATTCCCGCTTTTCCAGAGTGAATTCCCAATTTTCCTGGGGCAATTCCCATTTTTCCTCCAGTTCTTCCCAGTTCTTCCCAATTTTTTCCCTTCCCAGAGCTCTTCCCCCTCCAGCTTCTCCCAGTTCTTCCCAGTTTATTCCTTTCCCAAAACTTTTCCCACTTTTTCCCAGTTTCTCCCAGTTTCTCCCAGTTTCTCCCAGTTTTCTCTGTCCACATCTCTTCCTCTCCAGTTTTTTTTCCAATTTTTCCCTTCCCAAATTTATTCCCCTCCAGTTTTCCCAATTTTCCCAGTTTCTCCCTTTCCTGGATCTCTTCCTTCCCAGTTCTTCCCAATTTTTTCCCCATTTTTCCCTTCCCAGAGCTCTTCTTCCCAGCTCTTCCCAGCTCTTCCCAGTTTCTCCCAGTTTGATCCCAGTTTCTCCCAGTTTTCTCTGTCCACATCTCTTCCCCTCCAGTTTTTTTTCGGTTTTTCCCAATTTTTCCCTTCCCAAATTTACTCCCCTCCAGTTTTCCCAGTTTCTCCCTTTCCTGGATCTCTTCCTTCCCAGCTCTTCCCAATTTTTCCCAGTTTTTTCCCAGTTTTCCCTTTCCCAAATCTTTTCCCCTCCAGTTCTTCCAAGTTCTTCCCAATTTTTCCCCATTTTTCCCTTCCCAGAGCTCTTTCCCCTCCCAGTTTCTCCCAGTTCTTCCCAGTTTCTCCCAGTTTTTTCCCAGTTTTCTCTTTCCAGGTCTCTTTCCCCCCAGTTTCTCCCACTTTTTCCCAGTTCCTCCCAGTTTTCCCAGTTTCTTCCTTTCCCAAATCTCTTCTCTCCAGTTTGATCCCAGTTTCTCCCAGTTTCTCCCAGTTCTTCCCAGTTTTCTCTTTCCAGATCTCTTCCTCTCCAGGTTTTTTCCACTTTTCCCAATTTTTCCCTTCCCAAATTTATTCCCCTCCAGTTCTTCCCAATTTTTCCCCATTTTTCCCTTCCCTGAGCTCTTCCTTCCCAGTTCTTCCCAGTTTCTCCCAGTTTCTCCCAGTTTCTCCCAGTTTCTCCCAGTTTCTCCCACTTTTTCCCAGTTCCTCCCAGTTTTCCCAGTTTCTTCCTTTCCCAAATCTCTTCTCTCCAGTTTGATCCCAGTTTCTCCCAGTTCTTCCCAGTTCTTCCCAGTTCTTCCCAGTTCTCTCTTTCCAGATCTCTTCCTCTCCAGGTTTTTTCCACTTTTCCCAATTTTTCCCTTCCCAAATTTATTCCCCTCCAGTTCTTCCCAATTTTTCCCCATTTTTTCCCTTCCCTGAGCTCTTCCTTCCCAGTTCTTCCCAGTTTCTCCCAGTTCTTCCCAGTTTTCTCTTTCCAGATCTCTTCCTCTCCAGTTTTTTTTTCTGGTTTTTCCCAATTTTTCCCTTCCCAAATTTACTCCCCTCCAGTTTTCCCAGTTTTCCCAGTTTCTCCCTTTCCCAGAGCTCTTCCTTCCCAGTTCTTCCCAATTTTTCCCCATTTTTCCCTTCCCTGAACTCTTCCTTCCCAGTTCTTCCCAGTTTCTCCCAGTTTTTCCCAGTTTATTTTCTCTTTCCAGGTCTCTTCCCCCTCCATTTTTCCCAATTCTTCCCAGTTTTTCCCTTCTCAAATTTATTCCCGTCCAGTTTTCCCACTTCTTCCCACTTTTCCCTTTCCCAAATTCTTTCTCCTCCAGTTCTTCCCAGTTTTCCCCAATTTTCCCCAATTTTCCCCATTTTTTCCCCCTTTTTCTCCAATTTTTCCCAATTTTTCCCAATTTTCCCATTTTTTTCCCACTTTTCCCGCTTTTCTCTCGGCAGCTGATCCAGTTCCTGATTTCCCTGGTGCAATCCAACCGGATCCTGGGCGTCAAGAGGAAAATGTGAGTCCGGAATTCCCCAAATCCCCCGGAAATCCGGGAATTCCGGGGGATCCCGAATCCCAAAGATCCCCGGGAAAGGGCGGGGCCGGGATCTGGGAATCCCCCGGGGATGGGGGGAAGGGAGAATTCCCTGGGTTTCCGCTTTTCCTGGAAAATCCTGGCGGAAAGGAGGCTCCTGGCATCCCCAAAAATCCGGGAATTTCGGGCTCGGGATTGGATTTCAGGCTCCTCCCATTCCAGCCCCTGGAATTCTCTGGGAATTCCTTCCCAGATTTTTTCCCTTCCCAGTTCTTCCAGTTTTCCCTTCCCAGATTTTCTCTCCTCCGTTTTTCTCTTCCCAAATCTCTTCCCTTCCAGTTTTCCCAGGTTTTTTTTCCCAGTTTTTTTCCCAGGTTTTTTTCCCAGGTTTTTTTCCCAGGTTTTTCCCATTTTTTTTCCCAGGTTTTTCCCACTTTTTCCCAGTTTCCTCTTTCCCAAATATTTTCTCCTCCAGTTTTTCCCAGTTCCTCTCAGTTTTCCCAGTTTTTTCACAATTTTTTCCCAGTTTTTCCCAGATTTTTCCCAGTTTCTCCCAGTTTCCTCCTTCCCAAATATTTTCTCCTCCAGTTTTTTCCCACTTTTTTCCCACTTTTTTCCCACTTTTTTCCCACTTTTTTCCCCACTTTTTTCCCCACTTTTTTCCTACTTTTTTCCCACTTTTTTCCCAGTTTTTCCCCATTTTTTCCCAAATATTTTCCCCTCCAGTTCTTCCCAGTTCCTCCCACTTTTTCCCAATTTTTCCCCAGTTTTTCCCTTCCCAGAGCTCTTCCCCTCCAGCCTCTCCCAGTTCCTCCCAGTTTTTTCCCCCACTTTCTCCCATTTCTTCCCCAATTTTTCTGGAATTCTCTGGGAATTCCTTCCCCAAAAATCCCAGAAACCCAGCGGGAATCCAGCCATTCCCTGCTTCCCGCTCCTCCAAGCTTCTCTTCCTGGGGAAAAAAAAAAAAAACCTGGAATTTCACTTTTCCAAGATTTTTCCTGGGAGAAAAAAAAAAACCCGGGAGAACTCCTCCCCTTTTCCCGGGAATGCGGCTCCGGGGGCTGCTCCCGGCGCTGATGCCGGGGTTTTTCCCGGTGTTTTTCCTTCGGGAACGGCAGCCCCCTGATGCTGAACGACGGCGGCTCGGCGCATTCCATGCCCAAGTACAGCCGGCAGTATTCCCTGGAGCACCACGGGAACGCCGCCTACGCCGTGAGCGGGGAACGACGGGAACGACGGGATTGGGAACGGGATGGATCAATAGTGGGATTGGGAACAGGAATGGGGTTGGGATTGGGATTGATCAGTAGTGGGATGGGGAACGGGATTGGGAATGGGATGGATCAATAGTGGGATGGGGAACGGGATTGGGAATGGGATGGATCAATAGTGGGACTGGGAGTGGGATTGGGAACGGGATGGATCAATAGTGGGATTGGGATTGGGAATGGGATGGATCAATAGTGGGATTGGGAACGGGATTGGGAACGGGATGGATCAATAGTGGGATGGGGAACGGGATTGGGAATGGGATTGGGATTGATCAATAGTGGGATGGGGAACGGGATTGGGAACAGGATGGATCAATAAAGGGATTGGGATTGGGAACGGGATGGATCAATAGTGGGATCGATTGGGAATGGGAACAGGAATGGGATTGGGAACGGGATGGATCAATAGTGGGATTGGGAACGGGATTGGGAACGGGATGGATCAATAGTGGGATTGGGAATGGGATGGATCAATAGTAGGATCAATTGGGAATGGGAACAGGAATGGGGTTGGGATTGGGATGGATCAATAGTGGGATTGGGAACAGGAACGGGATTGGGATTGGGATTGATCAGTAGTGGGATTGATTGGAAATGGGATTGGGAATGGGATTGATGAATAGTGGGATTGGGAACGGGATTGGGAACGAGACTGGGAATGGGATTGATCAATAGTGGGAATGGGAATGGGAGGGATTGGGATTGGGATTGTGATTGGGATGGATCAATAGTGGGATTGATTGGGAATGGGATTGGGATTGGGATTGGGATTGATCAATGGTGGGATTGGGATTGGAAACAGGAATGGGATTGGGATTGATCAGTAGTGGGAATGGGAACGGGATTGGGATTGGGATTGATCAATAGTGGGATTGATTGGAAATGGGATTGGGAATGGGATTGATGAATAGTGGGATTGGGATTGGGAACAGGAATGGGGTTGGGATTGATCAATAGTGGGATGGGGAACGGGATTGGGAACAGGATGGATCAATAAAGGGATTGGGATTGGGAACAGGATGGATCAATAGTGGGATGGGGAACGGGATTGGGAACGGGATGGATCAGTAGTGGGATCGATTGGGAATGGGAACAGGAATGGGGTTGGGATTGGGATTGATGAATAGTGGGATTGGGAACGGGATGGATCAATAGTGGGATTGGGAACAGGAATGGGATTGGGATTGGGATGGATCAGTTGTGGGATTGATTGGAAATGGAATTGGGAATGGGATTGATGAATAGTGGGATTGGGATTGGGAATGGATCAATAGTGGGTTTGGGAACAGGATTGGGATTGGGAATGGGATTGGGATTGATCAATAGTGGGAATGGGATCGGGATTGGGAATGGGATCGATGGGGAGCGGGATTTGGAACGGGGTTGGGATCGATGGGGGTTGATAGGGAACGATCAATAACGGGATTGGGATTGGGATCGGGAATGGAATTGGGAATGGGATTGGGATTGATGGGGATTGATTGGGAACGATCAATTATGGGATTGGGATTTTCGGGCTCCCACTTCCCCCTTTTCTCCCTGGGGAATTCCCGGCTCCCGTTTCCCGTTTCCCTCTGGAATTCCCGGCACTGACCTTGTGGTTCCCCTCTGGAATTCCGGCGCCGATCCCGGTGTTTTTCCCGGTGTTTTTCCCGGTGTTTTTCCCGGTGTTGTTCCCGGTGTTTCCCTCTGGAATTCCGGCGCCGATCCCGGTGTTTTTCCCGGTGTTTGTTCCCGGTGTTTCCCTGTGGAATTCCATCCCTGACCCCGGTGTTTCCCTCTGGAATTCCAGCACTGATCCCGGTGTTTTTCCCGGTGTTCTTCCCGGTGTTTCCCTGTGGAATTCCGGCGCCGATCCCGGTGTTTTTCCCGGTGTTTTTCCCAGTGTTGTTTCCCGGTGTTTTTCCCGGTGTTTCCCTCTGGAATTCCAGCACTGATCCCGGTGTTTTTCCCGGTGTTTTTCCCGGTGTTTTTCCCAGTGTTGTTTCCCGGTGTTTTTCCCGGTGTTTCCCTCTGGAATTCCAGCGCTGATCCCGGTGTTTTTCCCGGTGTTGTTCCCGGTGTTTCCCTGTGGAATTCCAGCGCTGATCCCGGTGTTTTTCCCGGTGTTTTTCCCGGTGTTTCCCTGTAGAATTCCGGCGCTGAACCCGGTGTTTTCCCCCTCTCTCTCCCGGCAGGCCCCGGCCCCGGCGCTGTTCCCGGCGGATCCCGGCCCCGGCTCCGGCCCCATCATCTCGGACGTGACGGAGCTGCCGCCCTCCAGCCCCGAGGCCTCGCCCGGGAGCCGCCACGGCAGGTGGGGCTGGATCCCGGAAACACCCGGGGAGCCATTCCCGGAATTCCCAAAAATCCCTGGGAGGTGATTCCCGGAATTCCCAGAAATCCCTGGGCAGCCATTCCCAGAATTCCCAAAAATCCCCAGGGAGCCATTCCCAGAATTCCCAAAAATCCCTGGGAAGTGATTCCCGGAATCCCAAAATCCCCAGGAAACGATTCCCAGAATTCCCAAAAATCCCCAGGCAGCTGTTCCCAGAATTCCCAAAAATCCCCGGGGAGCCATTCCCAGAATTCCCAAAATCCCTGGGAAGTGATTCCCGGAATTCCCAAAAATCCCCGGGCAACCATTCCCAGAATTCCCAAAAATCCCCAGGGAGCCATTCCTGGAATTCCCAAAAATCCCTGGGAAGCGATTCCCAGAATCCCAAAATCCCCAGGCAGCCATTCTCGGAATTCCCAAAAAATCCCGGGCAGCCATTCCCAGAATTCCCAAAATCCCTGGGAAGTGATTCCCGGAATTCCCAAAAATTCCTAGGAAGTGATTCCCGGAATCCCAAAATCCCTGGGAAGTGATTCCCGGAATTCCCAAAAATTCCCAGGCAGCCATTCCCGGAATTCTCAAAAATCCCCAGGGAGCCATTCCCAGAATTCCCAAAAATCCCCGGGCAGCTGTTCCCAGAATTCCCAAAAATCCCAGGGAGCCATTCCCAGAATTCCCAAAATCCCTGGGAAGTGATTCCTGGAATTCCCAAAAATCCCCGGGCAACCATTCCCGGAATTCCCAAAAATCCTCGGGCAACCATTCCCAGAATTCCCAAAAATTCCCGGGCAGCTGTTCCCAGAATTCCCAAAAATCCCCAGGGAGCCATTCCCAGAATTCCCAAAAATCCCTGGGAAGCGATTCCCGAAATTCCGAAAATCTCCGGGATTGGGAGCTCGGTATCACTTCCTGGAATTCCAGAAATCCCTGGCAATGAGAGTTCGGAATCGCTTCCCGAAATTCCCGAAAATCCCCGGGAATGGGGCGCTTGGAATTGCATCCCAAAGATCCCTGGGAATGGGAGTTCGGAGTCGCTTCCTGAAATTCCGAAAATCCCTGGGAACGGGAGCTGGGCGGGATGGGAGTTGCTTCCCAGAATTCCTTGGGAAGGGGAGCTCGGAATCGCTTCCCGAAAATCCCTGGGATTCCCACTTCCCGTTATTTCCCGTTCCCTGTTCCCATTCCCGTTCCTCGTTATTCTCATTTCCCGTTATTCCCATCCCCCATTCCCATTATTCCCATTCCCGTTCCCCGTTCCTGTCATTCCCCGTTCCCATTTCCCATTCCCATTATTCCCATTATTCCCAATATTCCTATTCCCGTTCCCGAGTCCCATTATTCCCGTTTCCCATTTTTCCCATTTTTCCTATTCCCATTGTTTCCATTCCTGTCTCTCATCATTCCCATTATCCCCATTCCCGTTATTCCCATTTCCCATTATTTCCCATTCCCATTTCCCATTCCCGTTATTCCCGTTATTCCCACTTCCATTCCCATTTCCCATTTTTCCCGTCCCCTTTTCCCGTTATTTCTCATTCCCGTTCCCTGTTCCTTTTCTCATTTCCCATTATTCCCATTCCCATTTCCCATTCCAGTCATTCCCCTTTCCCCGTTCCTGTTCCCATTTCCCATTATTCCCATTCCCTTTTTCCATGATTCCCATTCCCATTCCTGAGTCCCATTGTTCCCATTTCCCAGTCCCTGTTTCCCATTATTCCCATTCCCATTTCCAATGGCCGTTTCCCATTTCCCATTTTTCCCGTCCCCTTTTCCCATTATTTCTCATTCCCTGTTCCCATTCCCATTCCCCATTCCTGTCATTCCCCGTTCCCATTTCCCCATTCCCATTTCCCATTGCCATTATTCCCATTTCCCATTATTTCCATTCCCGTTTCCCATTATTCCCATTCCCATTGCCAATGGCCGTTTCCCATTTCCCATTTTCCCCTCCCCTTTTCCCATTATTTCCCATTCCCTGTTCCCATTCCCATTCCCATTTCTCATTATTCCCATTCCCCATTCCTGTCATTCCCCATTCCCATTTCCCCATTCCCATTTCCCATTATTTCCATTCCCATTTCCCATTCCCGTTCCTGAGTCCCATTGTTCCCATTTCCCATTCCCATTATTCCCATTATTCCCATTTCCCATTATTCCCATTCCCATTATACCCATTCCCATTATTCCTGTTATTCCCATCATTCCCATAATTCCCATCATTCCCGTTTCCCATTATTCTCTTTTCCCATTCCCATTTCCCGTTCCTGTCATTCCCTGTTCCCCTTTCCCCATTCCCGTTCCCTGTTCCCATTGCCATTTCCCATTCCCGTTAGTCCCGTCATTCCCGTTATTCCCATTATTCCCATTCCCCATTATTTCCCATTCCTCTTCCTGAGTCCCATTATTCCCATTTCCCAGTCCCGTTTCCCATTTTCCATTTCCCATTATTCCCATTATTCCCAATATTCCTGTTCCCGTTCCCGAGTCCCATTATTCCCGTTTACCATTCCTGTTTCCCGTTTCCCATTCCCATTCCCATTATTCCCGTTTCCCATTTTTCCCATTTTTCCTATTCCCATTGTTTCCATTCCTGTCTCTCATCATTCCCGTTATCCCCATTCCCGTTATTCCCATTTTTCCCAATCCCATTTCCCATTCCCATTGTTCCCGTTCCCATTTCCCATTATTTCCCATTCCCATTTCCCATTCCTGTTATTCCCATTATTCCCGTTTTTCCCAATCCCATTTCCCATTATTTCCCGTTCCCATTTCCCATTCCTGTTACTCCCGTTATTCCCGTTATTCCATTTCTCCCGTTATTCCCGTTTCCCATGATTCCCATTCCCTTTACTCCCATTTCCCATTCTCTTTATTCCCATTCCCCTTTTCCATTCCCGTTATTCCCATTATTCCCATTTTTCCGGATCCCATTTCCCATTCCCTTTTCCCATTATTTCCCATTCCCATTTCCTGTTCCCATTTTCCATTCCTGTTTCCCATTTCCTGTTATTCCCATTTTTCCCTATTTTCCCATTTTTCCCATTTTTCCCATTTTTCCCATTTTTCCCATTCTCGTTTCCCATCATTCCCATTTTTCCCATTCCCATTTTTCCCATTTTTCCCATTTCCCATTTTTCCCATTCCCGTTATTCCCATTATTCCCATTCCCTATTCCCATTTTTCCCATTATTTCCCATTATTCCCCATTTTTCCCATTTCCCATTCCTGTTTCCCATTTCCTGTTATTCCCATTATTCCCGTTATTCCCATTTTTCCCTATTTTCCCGTTTTTCCCGTTTTTCCCATTCTCGTTTCCCATCATTCCCATTTTTCCCATTTTTCCCATTTCCCATTATTCCCATTACCGTTATTCTCATTATTCCCATTCCCAATTCCCCTTTTTCCCATTATTTCCCATTATTTCTCATTATTTCCCATTATTTCCCATTTTTCCCATTCTCGTTTCCCATTATTCCCATTTTCCCATTATTCCCATTATTCCCCATTTTTCCCATTTTCCCATTCCTGTTTCCCATTTCCTGTTATTCCCATTATTCCTGTTATTCCCATTTTTCCCTATTTTCCCGTTTTTCCCATTATTCCCATTCCCATTTCCCATTTTTCCCATTTCCCATTATTCCCATTATTCCCATTCCCTATTCCCATCTTTCCCATTATTTATTTCCCATTTTCCCATTCCTGTTTCCCATTTCCCGTTATTCCCATTATTCCCATTTTTGTTATTCCCATTTTTCCCTATTTTCCCATTATTCCCATTTTTCCCATTCCCATAATTCCTATTATTCCCATTTTTCCCATTATTCCCATTCCCTATTCCCATTTTTCCCATTATTTCCCATTATTTCCAATTTTTCCCATTTTCCCATTCCCTATTCCCATTTTTCCCATTATTTCCCATTATTCCCATTTTTCCCATTCCTGTTTCCCCATATTTCCCATTTTTCCCGTCATTCCCGGTAATTCCCGGCGTTCCCGGCAGGAGCAGCCCGGTGATCCGGATCAAGGAGGAGCCTCCCAGCCCCACGCGGAGCCCGCAGGTGGAGGAGCCCAAGAACGCCGGGAATTCCGGGAATTCCGGGAATTCCGAGACGCCGCTGTCCCCCTCCACCTTCATCGACTCCATCCTGCGGGAAAACGACTCCGGAGCCGCTCCCGGGAACGCCCAATCCCAGGAAAAGTGCCTCAGCGTCGCCTGCCTCGACAAGTGAGCGCCGGGAACGAACGGGATTCCCGGGATTCTCGGGATTCTCGGGATTCCCAGGATTCCCAGCTGGGGAAAAGCGGGATTCCCAGAATTCCCAGCTTGGGAAAAGAGGGATTTATGGAACTCCCAGCTGGGGAAAAGCAGGGGTGGGGTGGAATTCCCAGAATTCCCGGGATTCCCAGCTCAGGAAAAGTGGGATTCCTGGGATTCCCGGGATTCCCAGCTCGGGAAAAGCGGGATTCCCAGAATTCTCAGGATTCCCAGCTCAGGAAAAGCGGGATTCCCGGAATTCCCAGCTCGGGAAAAGTGGGATTCCTGGAATTCCCGGGATTCCCAGCTCGGGAAAAGTGGGATTCCTGGGAATTGCCAGCTCGGTAAAATTGGGATTCCTGGGATTCCCGGGATTCCCAGCTCAGGAAAAGTGGGATTCCTGGGAATTTCCAGCTCGGTAAAATTGGGATTCCTGGGATTCCCGGAATTCCCAGCTCAGGAAAATTGGGATTCCCGGAATTCCCAGCTGGGGAAAAGTGGGATTCCCAGAATTCTCAGGATTCCCAGCTCAGGAAAAGCGGGATTCCCAGAATTCTTGGGATTCCCAGCTCAGGAAAAGTGGGATTCCTGGGATTCCCGGAATTCCCAGCTCAGGAAAATTGGGATTCCTGGGATTCCCGGGAATTCCCAGCTCGGGAAAAGTGGGATTCCTGGGATTCCCGGAATTCCCAGCTCGGGAAAATTTGGATTCCCGGAATTCCCAGCTTGGGAAAAGCGGGATTCCCAGAATTCTTGGGATTCCCAGCTCAGGAAAAGTGGGATTCCCGGAATTCCCAGCTTGGGAAAAGCGGGATTCCCAGAATTCTTGGGATTCCCAGCTCAGGAAAAGTGGGATTCCTGGGATTCCCGGAATTCCCAGCTCAGGAAAAGTGGGATTCCTGGGATTCCTGGGAATTCCCAGCTGGGGAAAAGTGGGATTCCCAGAATTCCCAGAATTCCCAGTTCAGGAAAAGTGGGAGTGGGGAGGAATTCCCGGAATTCCCAGCTCGGGAAAAGCAGGATTCCCAGAATTCTCAGGATTCCCAGCTCAGGAAAAGTGGGATTGCCAGGATTCCCAGGAATTCCCAGCTGGGGAAGAGTGGGATTCTTGGGATTCCTGGAATTCCCAGCTCAGGAAAATTGGGATTCCCGGAATTCCCAGCTCAGGAAAAGTGGGATTCCTGGGATTCCCAGCTGGGGAAAAGCGGGATTCCTGGGAATTCCCAGCTCGGGAAAATTGGGATTTCTGGGATTCCCGGGATTCCCAGCTCGGGAAAAGCGGGATTCCCAGAATTCTTGGAATTCCCAGCTCAGGAAAAGTGGGATTCCTGGAATTTCCAGCTCGGTAAAATTGGGATTCCTGGGATTCCCGGGAATTCCCAGCTCAGGAAAAGTGGGATTCCCGGAATTCCCAGCTCGGGAAAAGCGGGATTCCCAGAATTCTTGGGATTCCCAGCTCAGGAAAAGTGGGATTCCTGGGAATTCCCAGCTCGGGAAAATTGGGATTTCTGGGATTCCTGGGATTTCCAGCTGGGGAAAAGCAGGATTCCCAGAATTCTTGGAATTCCCAGCTCAGGAAAAGTGGGATTCCTGGAATTTCCAGCTCGGTAAAATTGGGATTCCTGGGATTCCCGGGATTCCCAGCTCGGGAAAATTGGGATTCCCGGAATTCCCAGCTTGGGAAAAGCGGGATTCCCAGAATTCTTGGGATTCCCAGCTCAGGAAAAGTGGGATTCCTGGGATTCCTGGGAATTCCCAGCTCAGGAAAAGCGGGATTCCCGGGATTCCCAGGATTCCCAGCTGGGGAAAAGAGAAATTCCTGGAATTCCCAGCTGGGGAAAAGCAAGGGTGGGGTGGAATTCCCGGAATTCATGGAATTCCCCGCTCGGGGGAAGTGGGAGTGGGGTGGAATTCCCGCCGTTCCCGCCCTTCCCGCTGTTCCCGCTGTTCCCGATCCCGGTTTCCCATTGTTCCTGCTCCCGTTGTTCCCGTTCCCGGTGTTCCTGCTTCCGTTGTTCCCAGTGTTCCCGATTTTCCTCCATTCCCTCCATTCCTGCCATTCCCTCCATTCCCGTTTTTCCTTCCGTTCCCGTTTTTCCCGTTTTTCCCTCCATTCCCATTTTTTCCCTCGGTTCCCCTTTTTTTCCCTCCATTCCCATTTTTTCCCATTTTTCCCTCCATTCCCATGTTTCCCTCCGTTCCCTCCATTCCCATTTTTCCCCATTTTTCCCACCATTCCCATTGGTTTTTCCCCGCTGTCCGTTCCCTCCCCGATTTCTCTCCCATCCATCCTGTTCCCGTTGTTCCCGTTCCCATTCCTGTTCCCATTCCCGTTCCCATTCCCGTTCCCTGTTCCCATTCCCGTTCCCATTAACGTTCCCTGTTCCCATTCCCGTTCCCTGTTCCCATTCCCTGTTCCCTGTTCCCATTCCCTGTTCCCATTCCCTGTTCCCATTCCCTGTTCCCTGTTCCCATTCCCTGTTCCCTGTTCCCATTCCCGTTCCCATTCCCCATTCCCTGTTCCCATTCCCGTTCCCATTAACGTTCCCATTCCCTGTTCCCATTCCATGTTCCCATTCCCTGTTCCCATTCCTTGTTCCCGTTCCCATTCCCTGTTCCTGTTCCCATTCCTGTTCCCGTTGTTCCCGCTGTTCCCATTCCCATTTCCCATTCCCATTCCCTGTTCCCATTCCCTGTTCCCATTCCCTGTTCCCATTCCCTGTTCCCGTTCCCTGTTCTCTGTTCCCGTTCCCTGTTCCCATTCCCGTTCCCGTTCCCATTCCCTGTTCCCATTCCCTGTTCCCATTCCCTGTTCCCTGTTCCCATTCCCCATTCCCGTTCCCATTCCCGTTCCCGTTCCCATTCCCTGTTCCCATTCCCTGTTCCCATTCCCTGTTCCCTGTTCCCATTCCCCATTCCCTGTTCCCATTCCCGTTCCCATTCCCGTTCCCATTCCCTGTTCCCGTTCCCTGTTCCCGTTCCCATTCCCTGTTCCCATTCCCTGTTCCCTGTTCCCGTTCCCCGTTCCCTGTTCCTGTTCCCTGTTCCCATTCCCGCTGTTCCTGTCCCCATTCCCTGTTCCCATTCCCGCTGTTCCTGTTCCCATTCCCTGTTCCCATTCCCTGTTCCCGTTCCCTGTTCCCTGTTCCCTGTTCCCTGTTCCCTGTTCCCATTCCCTGTTCCCGTTCCCTGTTCCCGTTCCCTGTTCCCTGTTCCCTGTTCCCATTCCCTGTTCCCATTCCCTGTTCCCGTTCCCTGTTCCCTGTTCCCATTCCCTGTTCCCATTCCCTGTTCCCGTTCCCTGTTCCCTGTTCCCATTCCCTGTTCCCATTCCCTGTTCCCGTTCCCTGTTCCCGTTCCCATTCCCTGTTCCCATTCCCTGTTCCCTGTTCCCGTTCCCCGTTCCCTGTTCCTGTTCCCTGTTCCCATTCCCGCTGTTCCTGTCCCCATTCCCTGTTCCCATTCCCGCTGTTCCTGTTCCCATTCCCTGTTCCCATTCCCGCTGTTCCTGTTCCCATTCCCTGTTCCCATTCCCTGTTCCCATTCCCTGTTCCCATTCCCTGTTCCCGTTCCCTGTTCCCTGTTCTCTGTTCCCATTCCCTGTTCCCATTCCCTGTTCCCGTTCCCTGTTCCCTGTTCCCTGTTCCCATTCCCTGTTCCCATTCCCTGTTCCCGTTCCCTGTTCCCGTTCCCTGTTCCCTGTTCCCATTCCCTGTTCCCATTCCCTGTTCCCGTTCCCTGTTCCCTGTTCCCTGTTCCCATTCCCTGTTCCCGTTCCCTGTTCCTGTTCCCTGTTCCCTGTTCCCATTCCCTGTTCCCGTTCCCATTCCCTGTTCCCATTCCCTGTTCCCGTTCCCTGTTCCCGTTCCCTGTTCCCTGTTCCCATTCCCTGTTCCCATTCCCTGTTCCCATTCCCTGTTCCCATTCCCGTTCCCATTCCCATTCCCGTTCCCATTCCCCGTTCCCGTTCCCTGTTCCCATTCCCTGTTCCCTGTTCCCATTCCCTGTTCCCTGTTCCCGTTCCCTGTTCCCATTCCCGCTGTTCCTGTTCCCATTCCCTGTTCCCATTCCCTGTTCCCATTCCCGTTCCATTCCCTGTTCCTGTTCCCATTCCTGTTCCCGTTGTTCCCGCTGTTCCCATTCCCCGTTCCCATTCCCATTCCTGTTCCCATTCCCATTCCCCATTCCCGTTCCCATTCCCTGTTCCCATTCCCGTTCCCATTCCCTGTTCCCATTCCCTGTTCCCATTCTGTTCCCATTCCCGTTCCCTGTTCCCATTCGCTGTTCCCATTCTGTTCCCATTCCCGTTCCATTCCCTGTTCCTGTTCCCATTCCTGTTCCCGTTGTTCCCGCTGTTCCCATTCCCCGTTCCCATTCCCATTCCTGTTCCCATTCCCCGTTCCCGTTCCCATTCCCTGTTCCCATTCCCGTTCCCATTCCCTGTTCCCGTTCCCTTTCCCGCTGTTCCTGCTGTTCCCGCTGTTCTCGTTATTCCCGTTGTTCCCGCTGTTCCCGTTGTTCCCATTCCCTTTCCCGCTGTTCCCGCTGTTCCCGCTGTTCCCGTTGTTCCCGCTGTTCCCGCTGTTCCCATTCCCGCTGTTCCCATTCCCATTCCTGTTATTCCCGTTGTTCCCATTCCCGTTCCTGTTATTCCCGCTGTTCCCACTCGCTGTTCCCAGCAGGAATGAGCTGAACGAGCACCTGGACACCATCGACTCCAGCCTGGACAACCTGCAGGCCATGCTGAGCACGCACGGCTTCAGCATGGACAGCGCCCTGCTGGACGTGAGTCACACACACATGGCCCAGAATTCCCAAAAAAATACCCGGAATTCCCAAAAAAATCCCTGGAATTCCCGGAATCCCCCAGCCCAGAACCCCCCTGGAGCCTGCAGGCCGTGCTGAGCACGCACGGCTCCAGCATGGACAGCGCCCTGCTGGACGTGAGTCACAGCCCCCGGAATTCCCAAAAAAATCCCCGGAATTCCCAAAAAAATCCCCGGAATTCCCAAAAAAATCCCCGGAATTTCCAGAATTCCCCGGGAAATTTCTCAGAATTCCAGGAAAAAAATCCCCGGAAAACCCCCCAGGAGCCTTCGGGAAAGGCGGCCGGAGGGAGACGGGGAATGGAGCCCGACCAGAATGTCCCGGGATCCGGTTCCTGTCCTGGGAATTCCCGCTGGGAATGTGCCAGGATTTATTCCCTGGGTGGGTTTATCCCGGGAATTCCCACTGGGAATGTTCCAGGATTTATTTCCTGGGTGGGTTTATCCCGGGAATTCCCACTGGGAATGTGCCAGGATCCATTTCCTGGATCAGGGTGGGTTTTTCCTGGGAATTCCCGCTGGGAATGTGCCAGGATTTGATCCCTGGGGGGATTTTTCCTGGGAATTCCCACTGGAAATGTTCCAGGATTTATTTCCCGGATCAGGGCGGGTTTATCCCGGGAATTCCCACTGGGAACATCCCAGGATCCATCCCCTGGGTGTTTTTTTCCCGGGAATTCCCACTGGGAATGTTCCAGGATTTATTTCCTGAGTGGGTTTTTCCTGGGAATTCCCGCTGGGAATGTGCCGGGATCCATTTCCTGTCCCGGGAATTCCCACTGGGAATGTGCCAGGATCCATTCCCTGGATCAGGGTGGGTTTTTCTTGGGAATTTTGTTCCTTTTCCCGGGAATTCCCACCAGGAATGTGCCAGGATTTATTCCCTGGGTGAGTTTTTCCTGGGAATTCCCACTGGAAATGTTCCAGGATTTATTTCCCGGATCAGGGCGCGTTTATCCCGGGAATTCCCACTGGGAACATCCCACGGTTTATTCGGTGTCCCGGGAATTCCCACTGGGAATGTCCCAGGATCCGTTCCCTGGGTGGGTTTTTCCTGGGAATTCCAGCATTCCCGGGCTCAGGGAGGGAATTTTTCTTGGGAATTTCATCATTCCCGGGCTCAGGAATGAATTTTTCCCAGGAATTTTGTCATTCCCGGCCTCGAGGGTGGATTTTTCCAGGAATTTTGTCATTCCCAGGCTCAGGGGTGGATTTTTCCCGGGAATTTTGTCATTCCCGGTCTCTGGGGTGGATTTTTCCCGGGAATTTTGTCATTCCCGGCCTCGGGGGCGGATTTTTCCTGGGAATTCCGGCATTCCCAGCCTCGGGGGCGGATTTTTCCCGGGAATTCCAGCATTCCCGAATCCCATTCCCGTTTTTTTTCCCCCGGCAGCTCTTCAGCCCGTCCATGGCGGTGCCGGACGTGACCCTGCCCGACCTGGACAGCAGCCTGGCCAGCGTGAGGATTCCGGGAATTCCGGGAATTCCGGGGGCGGGAGCGGGGAATTCCCAATGGGAATAATCCCAAAAAGGGGGAAATCCCGGAATTTCCAGCCCCACGGGGAAATCTGGGATTCTCAATCCCCATTCCTGGAATTTTCCATGGGAAAAAAAAAAAAAAACAACAAAATCCTTGGATTTGGGGCCCAAATTTGGGAGTTTCTTGGGAATTTTGGGGAATGTTCTAGGAGATTCCATGGGATGGGATTTTTTGGGATTTTCCCTGGGATGGGATTTTTTGGGATTTTTCCTGGGATGGGATTTTTTGGGATATTTGGGATATCTTCCCTGGGATGGGATTTTTTGGGATTTTTCCTGGGATGGGATTTTTTGGGGATTTTCCTGGGATTTTTTGGGATGTGGGATGGGATTTTTTGGGATTTTTCCTGGGATGGGATTTTTTGGGATTTTTCCTGGTTTGGGATTTTTTTGGGGGGAGATCCGTGGGATGGGATTTTTTGGGATTTTTTTGGGATTTTCCCTGGGATGAAATTTTTTGGGATGTTTCTGGGATGGGATATTTTGGGATATTTCACTGGGATGGGATTTTTTGGTATCAGAGCTGGGATTGGGGTTGGGATTGGGATCAGGATTGGGATCGGGGCTGGGATCGGGATTGGGATCGGGGCTGGGATCGGGATCAAAGTCGGGTTCAGGATCAGAGCTGGGATTGGGATCTGGGGCGGGATTGAGATCAGGATGGGAACTGGGATTGGGATCGGGATCAGGGCTGGGATCAGGATCCAGATCGGGGCTGGGATCCGGATCAAGGCCAGAATTGGGGGATCAGGGCTGGGATCGGGATCCGGGATCAGGGCTGGGATCGGGATCCGGGATCAGGGCTGGGATTGGGATCTGGGATCAGGGTTGGGATCGGGATCTGGGATCCAGGGCTGGGATCGGGATCTGGGATCAAGGCTGGGATCAGGGTTGGGATCGGGATCCGGGATCAGGGTTGGGATCGGGATCTGGGATCAGGGTTGGGATCAGGGTTGGGATCGGGATCTGGGATCAAGGCTGGGATCGGGATCCGGGATCAAGGCTGGGATCAGGGCTGGGATCGGGATCCGGGATCAGGGTTGGGATCGGGATCTGGGATCAGGGCTGAGATCGGGATTCGGGATCAGGATCTGGGATCAGGGCTGGGCTCGGGGCCAGGATTTGCTCCAGGAATGTTCCCAGGTGCCCAAGGAACGTGGCATCACCTCCAGCTCATTCCCAGGATTCTCCTCTCCCTGATAATTTTCGGGAATGTTTGGGACGAGCAGGGGCTGAGTTTGGGGTTTTTCCCGGGGCGGGAATGAGCGGGGATAATTCCCAAAATCCCGGCAGATCCAGGACCTCATCTCCTCCCAGGAGCAGCAGAAGCCGACGGAGGCCGAGCCCGGCGCGGGGGACTCCGGTATTCCCAACGGGAATTTGGGGGGGATCCCTGGGGTTTGGGAATGGGGTTGGGGACTCCAGGAATCCCAATGGGAATTTGGGGGGGATCCCTGGGGTTTGGGAATGGAGTGGGGTGATCCAGCATTCCCAGTGGGAATTGGGGGATCCCTGGGGTTTGGGAATGGGGTTGGGGACTCCAGGAATCCCAATGGGAATTTGGGGGGGATCCCTGGGATTCGGGAATAGGGTGGGGTGATCCAGCATTCCCAGTGGGAATTGGGAGTGGGATTAGGGTTGGATTGGGTGGGATTGGAATTGGGATTAAGTGGGATTAGGATTTGGGAATGTTTTTATGTGGATTGGGATTAAGATGGATTGGGATTAAGTGGGATTGGGATTTGGGAATTGATTAGGTGGGTCTGGGGTGGACTGGGATTGGGATGACAATGGGATGGATTAGGATGGGGGGCTGGGATTGGGATTTGGGAATGGATTGGGATTACAATGGGATGGATTAGGATTAGGATTAGAATGGGGTTTCGATTTTGGAATGGATCAGGTGGGAATAGGATTGGGATGGGATTGGGATGGGATTGGGATGTGGGGATGGATTGGGACGGGGTTAGGATTGAGATTGGGATTTGGGAATGGCTTAGGTAGGACAGGGATGGACTGGGATGGGATTGGGATGTGGGGATGGAATGGGATAGGGATTGGGATGGGATTGGGATTTGGGAATGGATTAGGTGGAACTGGGATTGGAATTAGGAAGGGATTGGGATGTGGGAATGGATCACTTGGGACTGGGATGGATTAGGATGGGGTTAGGATTGAGATTGGGATTTGGGAATGGCTCAGGTGGGCCTGGGATGGATTGGGGTGGCGTTAGGATGGGTTTGGGATTTGGGAATGCTTTAGGTGGGACTGGGATGGACTGGGATGGGATTGGGATGTGGGAATGGGGTGGGGATTTGGGAATGGGGTGGGGATTTGGGAATGGACTAAATAGAACTGGTATGGATTGGGATTAGGATTAGGGAATAGATTAGGATGGGATGGGATTAGGATGGGATGGGATTTTAAGGGATGAGGTGGGTCTGGGATGGATATGGATTTCGATTAGGATTAGGATTAGGATTAGGATTAGGATTAGAGTAGGACTGAGATTTTGGAATGGATTACGTGGGTCTGGGATGGATTGGGATTAGGATGAGATTGGATTAGGGAGCGGATTACATGGCTTTGAGATAGGCTAGGATTAGGATTAGGATGGAATTTCGATTTTGGAATGGATCAGGTGGAAATGGGATTGGGATTAGGATTGGGATGGGATTGGGATTTGGGGATGGATTGGGATGGGGTTAGGATTGAGATTGGGATTTGGGAATGGTTTAGGTGAGACTGGGATGGACTAGGATGGGATTGGGATGTGGGGATGGGATTGGGATTGGAGAATGGACTAAATAGAACTGGTACGGATTGGGATTAGGATGGGGATGGGATTGGGATTTGGGAATGGATTAGGTGGGACAGGATCGGGATTGGGATTTGGATTGGGATTGGGATTAGGATTAGAATTAGGATGGGGTTGACCTTGGGTGGGGTCAGGATTAGGGTTGGGGTGGAATTGGGATTAGGATTCGGATCAGGGGCTTGGAATTTGGGAATGGAAGAATTGGGATCAGGAGTGATGGGGGATTAGGTGGGGTTGGAGATTGGGAAGGGATCGGGTGGGATTGGGATGGATTTAAGATTAGGATCCAGTGGGATTTGTGTTAGGATGAGAGTGGGATACCTAAAATTCAGGAATTCCCCTCCCAAAAAAAAAACCCCTTTGGAATGAAGACGGGGTTGGAAAAGCTGGAAAAAAGGGATCAGGGATGGAGATCGGGGATTGGGATCCATCGGATTGGGATTAGAATGAGATTTGGGATTGTATGGGAATGAGGTTAGGATGGGTTTGGGGTTTGTCTGAGATTGAGATGAGGATGGGATTCATGGGATTGGATTGTATGGGATTAGGATTGGATTGATTGGGATTGGAATTAGGATGGGATTTGGGATCGTATGGGGTTTGGGATTAGGGTGTGATTGGGATTGAGAGTGGGACCAGGATCGTGATTGGATTTGGAATCTGGGATTGGGAATAGGGTGGGATTGGGAATAGGGTGGGATTGGGGTTAAAATTGGGGATTTGGCACTTGGGTGGGATTGGGATTGGGACTTGGACTAGGATTTGGATTAGGATTAGGACTGGGATTGGGAATTGGGATTGGGACTTGGATTGGGATTGGGATTGGGATTGGGACTTGGACTAGGATTTGGATTAGGATTAGGATTGGGACCGGGATTGGGGTTGGATTGGGATTAGGGTTGGGACTTGAACTGGGATTGGGATCGTGATTGGAATTCAGATGATTGGGATTGAAATCGGGAACGTGTATTAGGGTGGGATCGGGATTGGAGAGTGGGATGAGAGGACCCTTCCCACCCCTCACACCTGCCCGCCTTCGCATCCCTGCTGCCCATCCCAAACATTCCCTGCCCATCCCAGACATTCCCTGCCCATCCCAAACATTCCCTGCCCATCCCAGACATTCCCTGCCCATCCCAAACATTCCCTGCCCATCCCAAACTTTCCCTGCCCATCCCAGACTTTCCCTGCCCATCCCAGACTTTCCCTGCCCATCCCAGACATTCCCTGCCCATCCCAAACATTCCCTGCCCATCCCAGACTTTCCCTGCCCATCCCAAATATGCCCTGCAGCCCCTGTTCCTGGGGGATTATTCCAATCCCATTCCCAATCCCAAATTCCCGTTTTTCCAGGGAAGCAGCTGGTGCCCTGCACGTTCCAGCCCCTGTTCCTGCGGGATGATCCCAATCCCACATTCCCAATCCCATATTCCTGTTCCCACAATCCCAATCCCATTCCCACAATCCCAATCCCACATTCCCAATCCCACATTCCCAATCCCATATTCCTGTTCCCACAATCCCAATCCCATTCCCACAATCCCAATCCCACATTCCCAATCCCACAATCCCAATCCCACATTCCCAATCCCATATTCCTGTTCCCACAATCCCAATCCCATTCCCACAATCCCAATCCCACATTCCCAATCCCACAATCCCAATCCCATTCCCACAATCCCAATCCCATATTCCTGTTCCCACAATCCCAATCCCATTCCCACAATCCCAATCCCACATTCCCAATCCCACAATCCCAATCCCATTCCCACAATCCCAATCCCATATTCCTGTTCCCACAATCCCAATCCCATTCCCACAATCCCAATCCCACATTCCCAATCCCACAATCCCAATCCCATTCCCACAATCCCAATCCCATATTCCTGTTCCCACAATCCCAATCCCATTCCCACATTCCCAATCCCACAATCCCAATCCCACATTCCCATTTTTCCAGGGAAGCAGCTGGTGCCCTACACGGTCCAGCCCCTGTTCCTGGGGGATGATCCCAATCCCATTCCCACATTCCCGTTCCCAATCCCACAATCCCAATCCCACAATCCCACAATCCCAATCCCACATTTCCATTTTCCAGGGAAGCAGCTGGTGCCCTGCACAGTCCAGCCCCTGTTCCTGGTGCATTATCCCAATCCCACAATCCCAATCCCGCATTCCCAATCCCACATTCCCAATCCCACATTCCCATTCCCGATCCCACAATCCCAATCCCAATCCCAATCAAATTCCCGTTTTTCCAGGGAAGCAGCTGGTGCCCTGCACAGTCCAGCCCCTGTTCCTGGTGCATTATCCCAATCCCACATTCCCAATCCCACATTCCCATTCCCGATCCCACAATCCCAATCCCAATCCCAATCAAATTCCCGTTTTTCCAGGGAAGCTGCTGGTGCCCTGCACGGTCCAGCCGCTGTTCCTGGGGGATGATCCCCATCCCAATCCCACAATCCCAATCCCGAATCCCATTCCCATTTTTCCAGGGAAGCAGCTGGTGCCCTGCACGGTCCAGCCCCTGTTCCTGCAGGATGATCCCAATCCCACATTCCCAATCCCATATTCCTGTTCCCACAATCCCAATCCCATTCCCACAATCCCAATCCCACATTCCCAATCCCACAATCCCAATCCCATTCCCACAATCCCAATCCCACATTCCCAATCCCACATTCCCAATCCCACAATCCCACAATCCCAATCCCATTCCCGTTTTTCCAGGGAAGCAGCTGGTGCCCTGCACGGTCCAGCCCCTGTTCCTGGGGGATGATCCCAATCCCACAATCCCAATCCCAATCCCACAATCCCAATCCCACATTTCCATTTTCCAGGGAAGCAGCTGGTGCCCTGCACGGTCCAGCCGCTGTTCCTGGTGGATTCCAGCGCCGTGGACGTCGGATCCGGGGACCTTCCCATCTTTTTCGAGCTGGGGGAGGGGCCGTGCTTCCCGGACGGGGACGAGTATCCCGAGGAGTATCCCGAGGAGTATCCCGAGGAATATCCCGAGGAGTATCCCGAGGATCCCACGCCCAAGGACCCGGCCGTGTCCTAAGGCCGGCAGCGGGGACAGGGACAGGGACAGGAGCGGGAAAAGGATCCCAGGAAAAGGAAAAGGATCCCGGGAAAAGGAAAAGGATTCCCGGGAGAAGGAAAAGGATCCCGGAGGAGGAACTGGAAAAGGATTGGGAAAAAGATCCGGGAAAAAAAAAAAAAAGGGATCTCGGGGGCGGGGGAAAAGGGAAGGAAGCCCCGAGCGACTCCTCCTGCTTCGCACAAAACCCCGGAGCCGCCGCTGCCCTCCCGGGGGATCCCGGGGAATCCCGGGGGATCCCGGGGGATCCCGGAGGATCCCGAATCAGCCCGGGGAATCCCGGAGCCTCGCAAGGGGTTCCAGGGGATCCCGAAAAATCCCGGAGCGTCGCAAAGGGTTCCGGAGGGTCCTGAAGAGTCCCGGAGGATCCTGGAGCGTCCCAGAGGATCCTGAGGGATCCCAGAGGATCCTGAGGCGTTCCCAAATCCCAAAGTTCCTGGAGTCGGAGCCGGATCCCACCCGAGGGCTCTGGGAGCGCCGGGAAAAGGGGGATCCCGAGGGAATTGGGGGATCCCGAGGGGATCGGGGGGATCCCGAGGGAATTGGGGGATCCCGAGGGAATTGGGGGCGGGACGCGGTGCCAGAGGATCCCAGGGATCCCTAAATCCCGGAATGTGCCAGGAAACAACGAAATCTCCCGAAATCCCAGGGGATCCCGAAATCCCGGGGGAACCCGGAACGCCCCAGGAGCCCAAAATCCACAGGAGCCTGGAATGCTGGGAATTCCGCCGGATCCCAAAGCCCCGGCAGTGCCTGAAGCGTGAAATCCAGCGGGATCCCAAAATTCCGCAGCATCCCGAAACCTGGCAGTGCTGGGAGGGGGGGAAACCCCCAAAATCCCAAGGGATCCTAAAATCCTGTGGAGCCCCAAAACCTGGCGGTGCCCCAAACACCACGGGATCCCAAAATCCAGTGGGATCCCAAAATCCAGAGGGGTCCCAAAGTCCAATGGGATCCCAAAATCAAGCAGGACCCCAAAATCCCATGGGATCCCAAAGTCCAGTGGGACCCCGAAACCTGGCATTGCCACGGGATCCCAAAATCCCACAGGATCCCAAAATCCCATGGGATCTCAAAATCCCACAGGACCCCAAAATCTGACAGTGCCGGAATCCCACAGGACCCCCAAGGCCGAGTGGATCCCAAAATCCAGTTGGGATCCCAAAATCCCACGGGACCCCAAAACCTGGCACTGCCACGGAACCCCGAAATCCCAGTGGGACCCCAGAATCCGATAGGATCCCAAAATTCCAGAGGATTCCACAGAAATTCCAGGGGCATCCCGCCAGAATTTGGGGGGATCCTGCTGGAATTTTGGGGGGATCCCTCCGGAATCCTGCGCGCTTCCAGTTTAGCGTTCCGGGATCTCCCCGTTCCGGGATTTCTCCCCCCGGCCCTCGGGATTGGGAGCAGCGACCCCGGAACGGAATTTGGGATTTTTTTATTTTTACGTGAGAGAAGGACCCGGATCCCGCAGGGGAAGGCGTCGGGATCCCGGATGGGAACATCTCCGGATTCCAGCTGGGAATGTGTGGGAATTCCAGATGGGAACGGGGCTGGATCCCGCGTGGGAACGTCCGGATCCCATATGGGAACAGGGTTGGAATTCCATAGGGGAATGGCCGGATCCCATATGGGAACGGGGCTGGAATTCCATAGGGGGGTGGCCGGATCCCAGATGGGAACGGGGCTGGAATTCCATAGGGGGGTGGCCGGATCCCAGATGGGAACGGGGCTGGAATTCCATAGGGGGGTGGCCGGATCCCAGATGGGAACTGGGCTGGAATTCCATAGGGGAGTGGCCGGATCCCATATGGGAACGGGGCTGGAATTCCATAGGGGGAGTGGCCAGATCCCATATGGGAACGGGGCTGGAATTCCATAGGGGGAGTGGCCAGATCCCATATGGGAACGGGGCTGGAATTCCATAGGGGAATGGCCAGATCCCATATGGGAACGGGGCTGGAATTCCATAGGGGGAGTGGCCAGATCCCATATGGGAATGGGGTTGGAATTCCATAGGGGAATGGCCGGATCCCATATGGGAATGGGATTGGAATTCCATAGGGGGAGTGGCCGGATCCCATATGGGAATGAGGCTGGATTCCATAGGGGGAATGGCCGGATTCCATATGGGAACAGGGCTGGAATTCCATAGGGGAGTGGCCAGATCCCGTATGGGAACGGGGTTGGAATTCCATAGGGGGAGTGGCCAGATCCCATATGGGATGGAGTCTGGATCCCACATGGGAACGACTCCGGATTCCACGTGGGGAGGTGTCGGGATCCTGGATGGGAACGTGCCAGAATTCCGTATGGGAATGGGGCTGGATCCCATATGGGAATGATGGGATTTCACATGGGAATGTGTCAGAATTCCTTATGGGAACATCGGGATCCCGCGTTGGGAACGCGTCGGGTGGATCCCAGATGGAAACGTCAGAATTCCGTGTGGGAACGCGTCGGGATCCCAGATGGGAACGCGTCGGGATCCCGCGTGGGGGGCGTGTCAGAATTCCGGGCGGGAATATCCAGATCCCATACGGGAACGTGTCGGAATTCCAAGTGGGAACGGCTTGGGATCCCTCCTGGATGGGAAAGTGTCCGGATTCCGGATGGGAACGTCGGGATTCCGTGTAGCAGCGAGTCAGGATCTCATCCGGGAACGTCAGGATTCCATGTGGGAACGTGTCGGGATCCAGCCTGGGAATGCGTTGGGATCCAGCCTGGGAATGCGTCGGGATCCAGCCTGGGAACGTGTCGGGATCCGGCCTGGGAATGCGTCGGGATCCAGCCTGGGAACGTGTCAGGATCTGGCCTGGGAATGCATTGGGATCCAGCCTGGGAACGTGTCGGGATCCAGCCTGGGAACGTGTCGGGATCCAGCCTGGGAACGTGTCGGGATCCAGCCTGGGAATGTGTCGGGATCCAGCCTGGGAACGTGTCGGGATCCAGCCTGGGAACGTGTCGGGATCCAGCCTGGGAACGCGTCGGGATCCGGCCTGGGAACGTGTCGGGATCCAGCCTGGGAACGCGTCGGGATCCGGCCTGGGAACGTGTCGGGATCCTGCGTCAGGATCCTGCGTGGGACTGCGGGGATGGATCACATGGGACGCTGCCAGGATGGATCCCGTGGAACTGTGCCAGGGTGGATCCCGTGGGATGCCGTGGGGCAGATCCCACGGGACACCACAGGGTGGATCCCGTGGAGCTGTGCCGGGATGGATCCTGTGGCACTGTGCTGGGATGGATCCTGTGGGGTGGATCCCATGGGACACTGCGAGATGGATCCTGTGGGACGCCGCGGGGATGGATCCCGTGGGACGCCGTGGGGCGGATCCTGCGGGGCTGTACTGGGATGGATCCCATGGGATGGATCCCGTGGGATGCTGTGGGGCGGATCCCGTGGGGCTGCGCCGGGATGGATCCCGTGGGATGCTGGGACGGATCCAGTGGGATGGATCCCGTGGGGCGGATCCCGCGGGACTGTGCCAGGATGGATCCTGTGGGATGCTGGGACGGATCCGGTGGGATGGATCCGGTGGGGCGGATCCCGCGGGGCTGCGCTGCGCTCTCCAGATCCAGCCGATCTCTCTCTATAAAACCTCGGCTCCGCCGCTTCCCGCCTTCGCCGTCGTCACGGGGGATCTGTGGGGGGCGGCCCGGGGGAAACGGGAATCGGGATCCGGGAAACGGGAATCGGGATCCGGACACGGGAATCGGGATCTGGACACGGGAATTGGGATCTAGGGATGGGAATCGGGATCTGGGCAGGGGAATTGGGATCTGGGCATGGGAAATGGGATCCAGCCCTGAGCAATGGGATCTGGGCACAGGAATCGGGATCTGGGCATGGGAATCAGGATCCAGCCCCAGGAAATTGGATCTGGGGTCAGGAAATGGGATCTGGGGTCAGGAAATAGGGATCTGGGCACAGGAATTGGGATCTGGGCACGGGAATCGGGATCTGGGCACGGGAATCGGGATCCAGCCCCAGGAAATGGGATCTGGGGTCGGGAAATGGGATCTGGGGTCGGGAATCAGGTTTTGGGGTTGGGAATCGGGATCCGGGCACAGGAATTGGGATCCGGGGATGGGAAATGGGATCCAGGGTTGGGAGTCGGGATCTGGCCCTGGGAATCGGGATCCACCCAGGTGGGACCTGCCCCTCCCCCCAAGTGTCACCCCAGTGGGGAACCCCAAATCTGCTGGGACCCCCAAGCCCAGCCCCAGTTGGGACCCCAGAGCTGGTGGGACCCCGAATTTACCAGGACCCCCAAATTTATCCCCGATGGGGACCCCAAGATTTAGTGGGACCCCCAAATCCAGGCACAATTGGGACCCCCCCCTCCGGTTTCTGGGCCCCCCCAGTTTTGTCACCCGGTGCCACCCCTGGGTGGGGACAGCGAGGGACGAGCCCGGATGTCCCCGGGATGGATCCGGGGGGAGCCTGGGGACCCCCCCAGTGTCCCCTCAGTGTCCCCCCAGTGTCCCCCATGACCCCCCCCCCCATGTCCCCCCTAAATCCTCTCCGTGTCCCCTCGGTGTCCCCCTCATGTCCCCTCCAGTGTCCCCCTCATGTCCCCCTCCTGTGTCCCAAAATGTCCCCTCCCACGTCCCTCCATGGCCCCCCTGATGTCCCCTCGTGTCCCTCCTGTGTCCCCCACCAAGACCCCCCCGGTGTCCCCTCAGTGTCCCCGCAGTGTCCCCGCAGTGTCCTTGACATCCCCCCTGTGTCCCTTCATGTCCCCCAAGTGTCCCCACGGCGTCCTCCCCCGTGTCCCACAATGTCCCCCTCCCAGTGTCCCCCTCATGTCCCTCCCAGTGTCCCCACCCGTCCCTCCCCGTGTCCCCCCCATGTCCAAAACCCTCCCGTGTCCCCTTGGTGTCCCCCACCGTGTCCCTCCCCAGTGTCCCTCATGTGTCCCCTCAGTGTCCCACAATGTGCCCCTGTGTCCCTCCCGTGCCCCCCCCCCCGTGTCCCCTCAATGTCCCCTCAGTGTCCCACAATGTGCCCCCCAATCCCCCCCGCTGTCCCCCTGGTGTCCCCCTGGTGTCCCCCTCCCTGACCCCCCGTGTCCCACAATGTCCCCTCCGTGTCCCTCCCCGTGTCCCCTCAGTGTCCCCTCAGTGTCCTTCACATCCCCCCGTGTTCCTTCATGTCCCCCAAGTGTCCCCACGGCGTCCTCCCCTGTGTCCCCCCCATGTCCCCTCCCATGTCCTCCACCAAAACCCTCCAGTGTCCCCTTGGTGTCCCCTCAGTGTCCCTCCCATGCCCCCCCCGTGTCACCTCAATGTCCCCTCCGTGTCCCACAGTGTGCCCCCCAATCCCCCCCGCTGTCCCCCTGGTGTCCCCCTCCCTGTCCCCCCCGTGTCCCCCGGGTGTCCCTGCCATGTCCCCTCGGTGTCCCACAATGTCCCCTCCTGTGTCCCTCCTCGTGTCCCCCCGTGTCCAAAACCCACCCGTGTCCCCTCAGTGTCCCTCATGTGTCCCCCCCGTGTCCCCTCCATGTCCCACAATGTGCCCCCCAATTCCCCCCGCTGTCCCCCTCGTGTCCCCCCCGTGTCCCTCCCGATGTCCCCGTGTCCCCCACATTGTCCCCCCCCAAATCCCCCGTGTGTCCCCCCTCCCTCTCCCCCTCGTGTCCCTCCCGATGTCCCCCCGGTGTCCCCCTCCCTGTCCCCCCCGGTGTCCCCCTCCCTGTCCCCCCGATGTCCCCCTGATGTCCCCGCTGTCCCCTCCCTGTCCCCCCTCTGTCCCCGGCGCAGGCGCGGTCTCTCTGCAGGGTCTTTATTGGGGGAGGGGCGGAGGGGACACGGGGGGGACACGCGGGGGGGTCCGGCCACCCCCAGGGCCCCCCCGGCCCGGGGACACCGCGAGGGGACACGAGGGAGGGGACACCGGGGGAGGGGACACGGACACGGGGGAGGGGACACCGTGGGGGAGGGGACACGGCGGGAGAAGCCATCGGGAGCGGCAGCGGCCACCTCAGATCCCTGCGGGGACAGCGGGGACACCCCGCGGGCACTGTCACCCGGGCCCGGCGGTGTCACCTCTGTGTCACCCCTGGGCCTGGCAGTGTCACCTCTGTGTCACCTCTGTGTCACCCTGGGCCCGGCGGTGTCACCTGTGTCACCTCTGTGTCACCTCTGTGTCACCCCGGGCCCAGTGGTGTCACCTCTGTGTCACCCTCTGTGTCACCTCTGTGTCACCCCGGCCCGGCGGTGTCACCCTGTGTCACCTCTGGGCCCAGCTCTGTCACCCTCTGTCACCTCTGTGCCACCCCTGTGTCACCCCCGGGTCCGGCTCTGTCACCTCTGTGCCACCTCTGTGTCACCCCTGTCCTCGACACTGTCACCCGGGCCCGGCGGTGTCACCCTGTGTCACCTCTGTGTCACCCCTGGGCCTGGCGGTGTCACCTCTGTGCCACCTCTATGTCACCTCTGTGCCACCCTGTGTCACCCTCTGTCACCTCTGTGTCACCCCTGTGTCACCCCCGGGCCCAGCTCTGTCACCCTCTGTCACCTCTGTGTCACCTCTGTGTCACCCCTGGGCCTGGCAGTGTCACCCCTGTGTCACCCCTGGGCCCAGCTCTGTCACCTCTGTGTCACCTCTGTCCTCAACAGCGCCACCCCTGGGCCCGGCTCTGTCACCCTGTGTCACCCTGTGTCACCCCCGGGCCCGGTGGTGTCACCTCTGTGCCACCCTGTGTCACCCTGACAGTGTCACCCCAGGAGTGTCACCTCTGTCCTCAGCAGTGTCCCACCCTGTGTCACCCCGTGTCACCCGTCCCCAGCTCACCGTGACTGTCCCACCCCTGTCCCCGTGGCCACCCCGTGTCACCCCCCCCGGTGTCACCCCTGTCACCCCTCAGTGTCCCTCTGTCCCCATGGCCACCCCCCTGTCACCCTGTGTCCCCCACCAGTGTCACCCTTTGGTGTCCCCATGTCTCCCCACAATGTCCCCATGTCTCCCCCGGTGTCCCCTCAGTGTCGCCCCCAATGTCCCCCTGTCCCAATGCCACCCCCCGATGTCCCCGTGTCCCTGACCGGTGTCCCCCCAATGTCCCCATGTCCCTTCTCCAGTGTCCCCTCAGTGTCCCCTTGGTGTCCCCATGTCCCCTCCCAGTGTCCCCCCATGTCCTCCCTGCAATGTCCCCCCTGGTGTCCCCGCAATGTCCCCATGGCCACCCCCCGCAATGTCCCAGTGTCCCCCTGGTGTCCCCCCCAATGTCCCTGTGTCCCCATGGCCACCCCCCGCAATGTCCCAGTGTCCCCCCCAGTTGTCCCCTCGGTGTCACCCCTCTGGTGTCCCTCCCGATGTCCCAGTGTCCCCCCCATGGTGTCCCCTCGGTGTCCCCCTGTCCCCATGCCCCCTCCCAGTGTCCCCATGTCCTCCCTGCAATGTCCCCTCCCATGTCCCCCCCGGTGTCCCCTTGGTGTCACCCCCCAGGTGTCCCCCCCAATGTCCCCGCCGGTGTTCCCCCCATGGTGTCCCCCCGGTGTCCCCATGGTGACACCCTGCTGGTGTCCCCCCCCAGTGTCCCCTCAGTGTCCCCCCAATGTCCCCCTGTCCCCATGGCCACTCCCCCCATGTCCCCCACAGTGTCCCCCGCCATGTCCCCCACAGTGTCCCCCACCCCCCCGATGTGTCCCCAGTGTCCCCCCACCGGTGTCCCCTCGATGTCCCCCTGTTCCCCCCCAATGTCCTGTGTCCCCCCGGTGTCCCCTCGATGTCCCTCTGTCCACCCCCCCCAGGTGTCCCCTCAGTGTCCCCTGTGTCCCCCCGGTGTCCCCTCGATGTCCCCGTGTTCCCCACCCTGTGTCCCCCCCGTGTCCCCCCCGGTGTCCCCCCAGTGTCCCCCCGATGTCCCCATGTCCCCCCGGTGTCCACCCCCCCCAGTGTCCCCATGACCCCCCCCGGTGTCCCTGTGTCCCCTCGATGTCCCCTCGATGTCCCCGTGTCCCCCCCCAGTGTCCCCCCAATGTCCCCGTGTCCCCTCAGTGTAATGGTGTCCCCCCCTCCGGTGTCCCCCCCGCCCGTGTCCCCCCCGGTGTCCCCCACCCCCCCGTTGTGTCCCCTCAATGTCCCCTCGATGTCCCCATGAACCCCCGGTGTCCCCCCGGTGTCCCCGTGTCCCCCCCCGCTGTCCCCCCCGATGTCCCCTGTCCCCCCCCCCGGTGTCCCCTCGATGTCCCCTCGATGTCCCCTGTCCCCCCCCCCCGGTGTCCCTCGATGTCCCCCCCTGTCCCCCCCGCTGTCCCCCCGATGTCCCCCCCCGGTGTCCCCTCGATGTCCCCTGTGTGTCCCCCCGGTGTCCCCCCAATGTCCCCGATGTCCCCGTGTCCCCCCCCAGTGTCCCCTCGATGTCCCCGTGTCCCCCCCTGTCCCCCCCGCTCACCCTGGGCCGCCAGCGCCTCCTCGGAGTCGGGCTCGGGCTCGGGGTCCCGCCCTGGGGACAAGGACAGGACAGGGGGGGCTGGGGGGCAGCGCAGCGACCCCAAACGGCCCCAAAAGGGACCCCGAAACCCCAAACTTGGGAATCCTAAAAACAGGGAAACCCCATAAACGGGAATCCTAAAAACGGGGAAACCCCAGAAACAGGGAATCCTAAAAACAGGGAATCCTAAAAAGGGGGAATCCTAAAAATGGGGAAACCTAAAAATGGGGAAACCTAAAAATGGGGAAATCCTAAAAAATGGGGAATCCTAAAAACCGGGGAAACCCCAGAAACGGGGAAACCGAAAAACAGGGAAACCCCAGAAACGGGGAATCCTAAAAAACGGGGAAACCCAAAAACAGGGAAACCCCAGAAACGGGGAATCCTAAAAACGGGGAATCCTCAAAAATGGAGAATCCTAAAAATGGGGAAACCTAGAAATGGGGAAATCCTAAAAAATGGGGAATCCTAAAAACAGGGAAACCCCAGAAACGGGGAATCCAAAAACGGGGAATCCTCAAAAAGGAGGGGTCCTAAAAACAGGGAAACCCAAAAACGGGGAATCCTAAAAATGGGAGAATCACAAAAAACAGGGAATCCCAGAAACAGGGAATCCTAAAAATGGGGAATTGCTAAAAACGGGGAATTCTAAAAATGGGGAACCCCAAAAATGGGAAACTTCAAACTGGGGAACCCCAAAAACGGGGAATCCTAAAAACGGGGAAACCCAAAAACAGGGAACCCCAGAAACGGGGAACCCTAAAAACGGGGAATCCCAAAAACGGGGAATCCTAAAAATGGGAGAATCACAAAAACAGGGAATCCCAAAAACGGGGAAACCCCAGAAACGGGGAACCCTAAAAACAGGGAATCCCAAAAACAGGGAAACCCCAGAAACGGGGAACCCTAAAAACAGGGAATCCCAAAAACGGGGAAACCCCAGAAACGGGGAACCCTAAAAACAGGGAATCCCAAAAACGGGGAAACCCCAGAAACGGGGAACCCTAAAAACAGGGAATCCCAAAAACGGGGAATCCTCAAAAGGAGGAGTCCTAAAAACAGGGAACCCAAAATTGGGGAATCCTAAAAATGGGAGAATCACAAAAAACAGGGAATCCTAAAAACGGGGAATCCCCAAAACGGGGAATCCTAAAAATGGGGAATCCCAAAACCAGGGAATCCTAAAAAATGGGAGAATCACAAAAAACAAGGAATCTCAAAAACAGGGAATCCCAAAAATGGGGAATCCCAAAAACGGGGAATCCTAAAAAGGGGGAAACCCAAAAAACGGGGAATTCCAAAAACGGGGAATTCCAAAAACAGGGAATCCCAAACCAGAGAACCCAGAAACGGGGAACCCCAAAAACGGGAAACTTCAACCTGGGGAACCCCAAAAACGGGGAATCCCAAAAATGGGAGATCCTAAAAATGGGGAATCCTAAAAACAGGGAAACCCCAAAAACAGGGAAACCCCCAAAACGGGGAATCCTAAAAACGAGGAAACCCCAAAAGCGGGGAATCCTAAAAAACAGGGAACCCCAAAACCGGGGAATCCCAAAAACGGAGAATCCCAAAAATGGGAGATCCTAAAAATGGGGAATCCTAAAAACAGGAAACCCCAAAAACGGGGAACCCCCAAAACGAGGAACCCCAAAAAAGGGCAACCCCCGGTTTATGGGACCCCCTCAGGACCCCCCTTGGGGCTCCAGGTGCTCCCCAGGGTCAGGATTTGGGTCTGGGGTCTCTGGGGGTCTCAGGTCGGGATTTGGGGTCTGGGGGCTCTGGGGGTCTCAGGGTCGGGATTTGGGTCTGGGGGCTCTGGGGGTCTCAGGGTCGGGATTTGGGTCTGGGGGCTCTGGGGGTCTCGGGTCAGGATTTGGGTCTGGGGGCTCTGGGGGTCTCAGGGTCAGGATTTGGGTCTGGGGGCTCTGGGGGTCTCAGGGTCGGGATTTGGGGTCTGGGGGCTCTGGGGGTCTCAGGGTCGGGATTTGGGTCTGGGGCTCTGGGGGTCTCGGGTCAGGATTTGGGTCTGGGGGCTCTGGGGTCGGGATTTGGTTTGGGGGCTTTTGGGGTCTCAGGGTCGGGATTTGGGTCTGGGGGCTCTGGGGGTCTCAGGGTCGGGATTTGGGGTCTGGGGGCTCTGGGGGTCTCAGGGTCGGGATTTGGGTCTGGGGGCTCTGGGGTCGGGATTTGGGTCTGGGGGCTTTTGGGGTCTCAGGGTCGGGATTTGGGTCTGGGGGCTCTGGGGGTCTCACCCTCCTCGGACTCGCTGGACTGGGAGGGGACATCGGGACCTGGGGGGGGGGGGAGGGGACATTGAGGGGACATTGACCCCACCCCCCAGAGACCCCTCCCCACACCCAGAGACCCCCACCCAGGGACCCCCACCCAGCACCCAGAGACCCCTCCCCAAACCGAGACCCCCACCCAGAGACCACCCCCCTCACCCCAGAGACCCCCACCCAGAGACCCCTCCCCACACCCAGAAACCCCCACCCATCACCCAGAGACCCCTCCCCTCATCCCAGAGACCCCCACCCAGGGACCCCTCCCCAGCACCCAGAGACCCCTCCCCAAACCCAGGGACCCCCACCCAGCACCCAGAGACCCCACCCAGCACCCAGAGACCCCTCCCCATACCCAGAGACCCCTCCCAGCACCCAGAGACCCCTCCCCAAACCGAGACCCCCACCCAGAGACCCCCACCCAGCACCCAGAGACCCCTCCCCTCACCCCAGAGACCCCCACCCAGCACCCAGAGACCCCTCCCCAGCACCCAGAGACCCTCCCCACACCCAGAGACCCCTCCCCTCACCCCAGAGACCCCCACCCAGCACCCAGGGACCCCTCCCCAGCACCCAGAGACCCCTCCCCACACCCCCGGGCCCCTCCCCACCCCCCAGGACCCCTCCCCACGCACGCCCCCCGGCACCTCGGGGTGCCCCCCGCAGGGGGTGGGCGCTGACCGAGCCGCTCTCGGAGCCGGAGTCGCCCCCCGGGGGGGGGTCCCGGGGGTCCCGGGGCTCCGTGGCCAGCGGGGACCCCGGAAGGCCAGTGACGTCACAGCTGGGGACAGCGGGGGGTCACGGGGGGGGGGGAGGGGCACCCCGGGGTGGGGGGAGCACGGGGACCCCCGGGGGGCGGGAATTTGGGAGGGGGGGGCTGGGCTCACTTCGGGGGTCCTCTCACCCATTTTTGGGGTCCCTGTCCCCATTTTTGGGGTCCCCATCCCCATTTCGGGGGTCTCTGTCCCAATTTTGGGGTCCCTGTCCCCATTTTTGGGGGTCCCTGTCCCCATTTTTGGGGTCCCTGTCCCCATTTTTGGGGTGTCCGCGCCCATTTTTGGGGTCCCTGTCCCCATTTTTGGGATCCCCGTCCCAATTTTTGGGATCCCCGTCCCCATTTCGGGGGTCCCCATTCCCATTTTGGGGTCCCCGTCCCCATTTTTGGGGTCCCCTCACCCATTTTGGGGGTCCCCATTCCCATTTTGGGGTCCCCGTCCCCATTTTTGGGGTCCCCTCACCCATTTTCGAGGTCTCTGTTCCCGATTTTGGGGTCCCCGTTCCAATTTGGGGTCCCCGTGCCCATTTTTTGGGGTCCCCATGTCGATTTTGGGGTCTCTGTCCCCATTTTTTGGATTTCTGTCCCAATTTGGGGGTCCCTGTCCCCATTTTTAGGGTCCCTGTCCCCGTTTTTTGGGTCCCCGTGCCCATTTTGGGGTCCCCCTGCCCATTTTTGAGTCCCCGTGCCCATTTCGGGGTCCCAGTCCCAATTTTTGGGTTCCCCGTCCCCATTTCGGGGGTCTCTGTCCCCATTTTGAGGTCCCCTCACGCATTTTTGGGGTCCCCTCACGCATTTTTGGGGTCCCCTCACGCATTTTTGGGGTCCCCGTGCTCATTTTTGGGGTCCCTGTCCCCAATTTTGGGGTCGCCGTTCCAATTTGGGGTTCCCGTCCCCATTTTTTGGGGTCCCTGTCCCATTTTTGGGGTCCCCTTCCCCATTTCGGGGGTCCTTGTCCCCATTTTTGGGGTCTCCGTGTTAATTTTTGGGGTCCCCCTGCCCATTTTTTGGGGTCCCTGTCCCCATTTTTGGGTCCCCTCACCCATTTTTGGGGTCCCCGTTCCCATTTCGGGGTCCTTGTCCCCATTTTTGGGGGTCCGCGTGCCCATTTTGGGGTCCCCATGTCGATTTTGGGGTCTCTGTCCTCATTTTTTTGGATTTCTGTCCCAATTTTGGTGTCCCTGTCCTTTTTTGGGGGGTCCCCGTCCCCATTTCGGGGGTCCTTGTCCCCATTTTTGGGGTCTCCGTGTTAATTTTTGGGGTCCCCTCACCCATTTTCGGGGTCCCCTCACCCATTTTGGGGTCCCCATCCCCATTTTTGGGGTCCCTGTCCCCATTTTTTGGGTCCCCGTGCCCATTTCGGGGTCCCCCTGCCCATTTTTGGGGTTCTCGTCCCCATTTTTGAGTCCCCTCACCCATTTTGGGGTCCCCGTCCCAATTTTTGGGTCCCCTCACTCATTTTTGGGGTCCCTGTCCCCATTTTTGGGGTCTCCGTGCCCATTTTGGGGTCCCTGTCCCCATTTTCGGGTTCCCCTCACCCATTTTTGGGGTCCCGTGCCCATTTTTGGGGTCCCTGTCCCCATTTCTGGGGTCCCGTGCCCATTTTTGGGGTCCCCGTCCCTATTTTTGGGGTCCCCTCACTTATTTTTGGGGTCCCCTCACCCATTTTTGGGGTCCCTGTTCCCATTTTCGGGGTCCCTGTCCTAAAGTCGGGGTCCCCTGTCCCCATTTTTGGGGTCCCCGTGCCCATTTTCGGGGTCCCTGTCCCCATTTTTGGGGTCCCCGTGCCCATTTTTGGGGTCCCCGTGCCCATTTTCGGGGTCCCCTCACCCATTTTTGGGGTCCCCGTGCCCCCCTTACCTTTGCCCAGGTGCGCCGAGGTGCTGAGGTCACCTGGGGGGGGGGGTGGTCAGGAGGATTTTGGGGTCCCCGGGAAGATTTTGGGGTCCCCCGGGAGGATTTTGGGGTCCCCGGGGGGAATTTTGGGGTCCCAGAGGCGTTTTGGGGGTTCCCCGGGGGGATTTTGGGGTTCTTGGGGGGAATTTTGGGGTTCCCGGGAGGATTTTGGGGTCCCCGGGGGATTTTAGGGTCCCTGAGGGGGTTTGAGGGGTCCCAGGGAGGATTTTGGGGTCCCCCAAGAGGGTTTTGGGGTCCCTGGGGAGTTTTGGGGAGGATTTTGGGGTCCCCGGGATGATTTTTGGGTCCCCGGGGGGATTTTGGGGTCCCCCGGGAGGATTTTGGGGTCCCTGGGGAGTTTTGGGGAGGATTTTGAGGTCCCTGACGCGTTTTTGGGGTCCCCGGGGGCGATTTTGGGGATTCCGGGGGGGATTTTGGGGTCCCCCGGGAGGATTTTGGGGTCCCCGGGGGCGATTTTGGAGTCCCGGGGCAGATTTTGGGGTCCCCGGGAGGGATTTGGGGTCCCCGAGGCGTTTTGGGGGTCCCAGGGGGGAATTTGGGGGTCCCCGGGTGGTTTTAGAGTTCCCGGGAGGACTTTGGGGTCCCCAGAGGTGTTTTGGGGTCCCAGGGGGGATTTTGGGGTCCCCCGGGGGGATTTTGGGAGTCCCAAGGCAGATTTTGGGGTCCCCGGGGAGGATTTTGGGGTCCCCGGGGGGATTTTGGGGTCCCCGAGATGATTTTTGGGGTCCCCCGGGAGGATTTTGGGGTCCCCGAGATAATTTTGTGGTTCCCCCGGGTGCATTTTGGGGTCCCCCGGGAGGATTTTGGGGTCCCCAGAGGGATTTTGGGGTCCCCGAGATGATTTTTGGGGTCCCCAGGGGGGATTTTGGGGTTCCCAGGGGGATTTTGGGGTCCCCGGGGGGGTCCCGTGGCCGCTCCCCTCCCCCACTCACTCTCTCCCGACGCCTCCAGCCTGGCGGGACCGGCGGGGTCTGGGGGACACAGGGGGGGGGACAGAGGGGACAGAGGGGACAGAGGGGACACGGGGGACACGGGGGGGACAGAGGGGACAGAGGGGACAGAGGGGACAGAGGGGACAGAGGGGACAGAGGGGACACGGGGGGGACAGAGGGGACAGGGGGGACACGGGGGACAGAGGGGACACGGGGTGGGGGACAGAGGGGACAGAGGGGACACGGGGGGACACGGGGGAGACACGGGGGGGACACGGGGGGGACAACGGGGGGGACACGGGGGACAGAGGGGACAGAGGGGACAGGGGGGACAGGGGGGACAGAGGGGACACGGGGGGACAGAGGGGACACGGGGGGGGGACACGGGGGGACAGAGGGGACACGGGGGGGGAACACGGGGGGACAGAGGGGACACAGGGGGGACACGGGGGGGACACGGGGGACAGAGGGGACACGGGGGGGGGACACGGGGGGGGACAGAGGGGACAAAGGGAACACGGGGGGGACACGGGGGACAGAGGGGACAGAGGGGACAAAGGGAACACGGGGGGACACGGGGGGACAGAGCGTCACCGCCGTGTCCCCAAAGGTCCCCAAGGGTCCCCAAGGGTCCCCAAAGGTCCCCGGAGCCCCCCCCTGGTCCGTACCTGGGCTCTGTCCCTCCGCCGACAGCGCCACCTCCGGGGGGCCCGAGGGCTCTGCGGGGACACCGGGGGGTGACAGGGGGGGGTGACACAGAGGGGGACATCGGGGTGACAACGAGGGGATACCGGGGGGCACAGGGGAGTGACACGGAGGGGACAGAGAGGTGGCACGGGGGTGACATCGGGGGTGATGGCGGGGGGGACACCGGGGGGGTGACACCGAGAGGACACGGGAGGGACACCGGGGGGACACCGGGGGGGGACATCGGGGGGACACGGAGGTGACAGGGGGGTGACACGGGGGGGACATCGGGGGGGGACAGGGGGGTGACACGGGATGGGGACATCGGGGGTGATGGTGGGGGGGGGGGGACATCGGGGGGGGTGACACGGAGGTGACAGGGGATGACACGGGGAGGTGGCACGGCGGGTGACACCGGGGGGGACATCGGGGGTGACAGGGGGGTGACAGGGGGAGGTGACACCGGAGGGACCCCCCCGCCCGCCCCGCCCCCCGCTCACCATCGCCGGTCGCGGTGGCCGCGAGCAGGAGCGCGGTGACAACGGCCAGCGCCGGGAGCCTGCGGGGACAGCGGCCTTGGGGACAGCCCGGACACTGTCACTGTCATTGTCACCCCCTGGGGACAGCTCGGACACTGTCACTGTCATTGTCACCCCCACCCCGGGGACAGCCCGGACACTGTCACTGTCATTGTCACCCCCAGGGACAGCCCGGACACTGTCATTGTCATTGTCACCCCCACCCCTTGGGGACAGCTCGGACACTGTCACTGTCATTGTCACCCCCAGGGACAGCCCGGACACTGTCACTGTCATTGTCACCCCTTGGGGACAGCCCGGACACTGTCACTGTCATTGTCAACCCCCGGGAGACCCCCGAGCCCCCTGGGGACAGCCGGGTCCCCAAATGGGACATTGTCACCCCCCGCCCCCCCCCCCCCCTCGAGCCTTCCTGGGTCCCCCGCAAACCCCGCGCGGCTCCCGGGACCCCCCAGGACCTCGCGCGGGGACCTCGGTGTCCCCTCTGTCCCCTCCTCTGTCCTGGGGTCCCCGCTGTCCCCCGCTGTCCCCTCACTGTCCTTCTGTCCACGCCCCAGTGTCCCCCGTCTGTCCCCCGTCTGTCCCCCCTGTCCCCTCCATCCCCCCCAGTGTCCCCTCTCTGTCCGCGCTGTCCCCCCACTGTCCCCCCAGTGTCCCCCGGCTGTCCCCTCCCAGTGTCCCCTCTGTCCCCCCGCTCTGTCCCCCCGCTGTCCCCTCTGTCCCCCCCCCTCTGTCCCCCCCCCTCCGCTGTCCCCTCTGTCCCCTCCATCCCCCCCCAGTGTCCCCGCGCTGTCCCCCCCCTCTGTCCCCTCCATGTCCCCCCTCCCTGTCCCCGCTGTCCCTCCGCTGTCCCTCACTGTCCCCCCTCTATCCCCCCCCAGTGTCCCCCCTCTGTCCCCCCTCTGTCCCCCCCCGCTGTCCCCTCTCTGTCCCCCCCCCGCTGTCCCCTCCATGTCCCCCCTCCCTGTCCCCGCTGTCCCCCCAGTGTCCCCTCTGTCCCCCCCCCGCTGTCCCCGCTGTCCCCTCACTGTCCCCTCTCTATCCCCCCCCAGTGTCCCCGCGCTGTCCCCCCCCTCTGTCCCCCTCTGTCCCCTCCATGTCCCCCCTCCCTGTCCCCGCTGTCCCCCCAGTGTCCCCTCTCTGTCCCCCCCCCTCTGTCCCCCCCCGCACTGTCCCCGCTGTCCCCCCTCTCTGTCCCCCCCCAGTGTCCCCTCTCTGTCCCCTCTCTGTCCCCCCAGTTTCCCCCCAGTGTCCCCTCACTGTCCCCCCCCAGTGTCCCCGCTGTCCCCCGCTGTCCCCTCTCTGTCCCCCCCCCTCTGTCCCCCCCCTCTCTGTCCCCGCTGTCCCCCCAGTGTCCCCTCTGTCCCCCCCCCCGTCCCCCCCCGCTGTCCCCTCACGCCGGGCCGCGCTCCCGCTGCCATCGCTGCCCGGGCGCGCTCCCGCCGCGGGCGCTGCCGGGGCCGCTTTTAGCGGCGGAGCCCGGGGAGGGGCGGGGGCGGGGGCAGCCAATCCGGCCGGACCGGAACCGGAACCGGCACCGGAACCGGGCCGGAAACGGCACCGGAACCGGGCCAGAAAACGGGACCGAACCGGGACCGGGACCGGGACTGAACTTGAATGGAACCGAGACCAAATCGGGATGGAAACGGGACCGAACCGGGACCGAACCGGGACCGAACCGGGACCGAACCGGGACTGAACGGAGATGGAACCGGCACCGGACCGGGACCGGCACCGAGACTGAACCGAACCGCACTAGGACTGAACTGGGATGGAACCGGGACTGAACCGGGATGGAACCGGCACCGGGACCAGGACCAGAACCAGGACCGGGATGGAACCGGCACCGGCACGGGATGGAACCGGCACCGCAGCAGAACCGCAGCGGCACTGCGGGCACCGAACCGGCACCGCACTGGGACCGCAGCGGCACTGCGGGCACCGAACCGGGACCGCAGCGGGAACGGGTCAGCAGCGGCAGCGGCACTGCGGGCATTGGCACAGAACCGGGACAGAACCGGGACAGAACCGGCACTGCAGGCATTGGTACAGAACCGGACGGAACCGGGACTGCATTGGCACGGCACCGGCACCGCAGCGGGCGCTGCGGGGCATTGGCACCGAACCAGAACCGCACGCACCGGGGTGGGGCACCGGGAACGGGTCCAGCAGCGGCACCGCACTGCGGGCACCGGAACCGGGACAGGACCGGGGCAGAACCGGCACTGCGGGCACCGGAACCGAACCGGGACAGAACCGGGACTGCAGCGGCACTGCGGGCATCGGAACTGGACCGGGAGAGAACCGGGAACGGCTGCGGCACCGGGACAGAACCGGGAGCGCCCCGGGAGTGGCTGCGGCACCGAACCGCACCGGAACCGCAATGGGACAGAACCGGAACCGCAGCGGGAACCGCGGGCATTGCACCGACAGCGGCACCGGCACTGCGGGCATCGGAACTGGACCGGGATAGAACCGGGACAGAACCGGGGCCCGGCTGCGGCACCGGGGCCGGGAACTGCACCGAGAACCTCCCGGGCAGCAGCGGCACCGGGGAACCGGCACCGGGAACGGAACCGGCACCGGATCCGGGAGCGGCGCCCGGCCCCGCCCGGCCCGATCCACGCAGGGACCCCGGAGGGGCCGAGACCCCAAACCGGGACCCCAAACCGGACCCCCAAACCGGGGACCCCAAAACCGGGACCCCAAACCGGGATCCCCAAACCGGGACCCCAAACCGGGACCCCCCCGGTTCTGTCCCGGTTCTGTCCCGGTTCTATCCCGGTCCCATCCCGGTTCTGTCCCGGTTCCGTCCCGGTTCTGTCCCGGTCCCGTCCCGGTTCCTGTTCCGGTTCTGTTCGGTTCTGTCCCGGTCCCGTCCCGGTCCCGTCCCGGTTCCGTCCCGGTTCGGTCCCGGTTCTGTCCCGGTCCCGTCCCGGTTCTGTCCGGTTCTGTTCCGGTTCTGTCCGGTCCCGTCCCGGTTCTGCTCCGGTTCTGTCCCCGTTCCATCCCGGTTCCATCCCGGTCCTGTCCCGGTCCCAGTGCCGGTTCTGTCCCGATTCCGTTCGGTTCTGTCCCGATTCCATCCCGGTCCCGTCCCGGTTTCTGTCCCGGTTCTGTCCCGGTTCTGTCCCGGTTCCGTCCCGGTCCCGTCCCGGTTCTGTCCCGGTTCTGTCCCGGTCCCGTCCCAGTTCTGTCCCGGTTCCATCCCGGTTCTGTCCCGGTTCTGTCCCGGTTCTGTCCCCCGTTCCAGCCTGGTTCTGTCCCGATTCCATCCCGGTCCCGTCCCGGTTCTGTCCCGGTTCCGTCCCGGTGCGGGGACCCCAAAGTGGCACCGGAGACCTCGGGGCTGCTCTGGGGACCCCCCCCCAGGGCCATTTTGGGGTCCCCAAACCCTGACTGGGACCCCCCAGCCCCATTTTGGGGGGACCCCAGACCCAGAGTCGGTCCCGAGACCCCCCCAGCCCCATTTTGGGGTCCCCCAAACTCCCCCCCGTCCCATTTTGGGGGGACCCCAAAATCAAAAACACAACCGGGACCCCCCCCAGCCCCATTTTGGGGTCCCCCCCCTTCAATTCCAGCTCCGTTTCTGGACCCCCCAACCCTGGGGACCCCCAAACTCAGACCCCATTGGGAGCCTGGGCAGGGATTTGGGGTTTGGGGGCAGATTTGGGGTTCCAAAGGGGAATTTTGGCGGTTCCAGGTGCGGATTTGGGTTTCCAGGTGGAGATTTGGGGTTCCAGGTGCAGATTTGGGGTTTGGGGTGCAAATTTGGGGTTCCAAATGGAATTTTGGGTTTCCAGGTGAGGATTTGGGGTTTCCAGGTGAGGATTTGGGTTTGGGGTGCGGGTTTGGGTTTCCAGGTGCGAATTTGGAGTTTCCAGGTGAGGATTTGGGTTTCCAGGTGAGGATTTGGGGTTTTCCAGGTGGAGATTTAGGGGTTTCCAGGTGCGGATTTGGGATTTCCAGGTGAGGATTTGGGTTTGGGGTGCGGATTTGGGGTTTCCAGGTGCGGATTTGGGGTTTGGGGTGCGGATTTGGGGTTTCCAGGTGGAGATTTGGGGTTTCCAGGTGAGGATTTGGGGTTTCCAGGTGGAGATTTGGGGTTTCCAGGTGAGGATTTGGGGGTTTGGGGTGCGGATTTGGGATTTCCAGGTGAGGATTTGGGGTTTCCAGGTGAGGATTTGGGGTTTCCAGTGGAGATTTGGGGTTTCCAGGTGCGGATTTGGGATTTCCAGGTGAGGATTTGGGGTTTGGGGTGCGGATTTGGGGTTTCCAGGGTGCAGATTTGGGGGTTCCAGGTGCGGATTGGGTTTCCAGGTGCAGATTTGGGGTTTCCAGGTGCGGATTTGGGGTTTGGGGTGTGGATTTGGGGTTCCAGGTGCGGATTTGGGTTTCAGGTGCAGATTTGGGGTTTGGGGTGCGGATTTGGGGTTCCAAATGGGAATTTTGTGGGTTTCCAGGTGAGGATTTGGGATTTCCAGGTGAGATTTGGGGTTTGGGGTGCGGGTTTGGGGTTTGGGGTGCGAATTTGGGGTTTCCAGGTGCAGATTTGGGGTTTCCAGGTGCGGATTTGGGTTTCCAGGTGAGGATTTGGGGTTTCAGGTGCGGATTTGGGGTTTGGGGTGCGGATTTGGGGTTTCCAGTGAGGATTTGGATTTCCAGGTGCGGATTTGGGGTTTCCAGGTGCGAATTTGGGGTTCCCAGGTGCGGATTTTGGGGTTCAGGTGCGGATTTGGGGTTTCCAGGTGAGGATTTGGGGGTTCCAGGTGCAGATTTGGGGGTTCCAGGTGCGGATTTGGGGTTTGGGGTGCAGATTTGGGGTTTGGGGTGCGAATTTAGGGTC
>JAJNNQ010000199.1:2500-105233 GCA_027886175.1 Phylloscopus collybita | reverse complement strand
ACACCCCAAAACCCCGGCTCCGGGGGCACAGAGAGCCCGGGAGCTTCTGGAAACTTCCACGGCTTCTCTGCCACCCGGGAACGGCCCTAAAACCCGGGATTTACCCTAAAAACCGGGATTTACCCTAAAACCCGGGAATTACCCTAAAACCCGGGATTTACCCTAAAACCCGGGATTTACCCTAAAAACCGGGATTTACCCTAAAAACCGGGATTACCCTAAACCCGAGAATTACCATAAAAAACCGGGATTTACCCTAAAACCCGGGATTTACCCTAAAACCCGGGAATTCCCCTAAAACCCGGGATTTACCCTAAAAACCGGGATCTCCCCCAATCCCGGGAATTCCCCCCAATCCCGGGATCTCCCCCAATCCCGGGATCTCCCCCCAATCCCGGGATCTCCCCCAATCCCGGGATCTCCCCAGTCCCGGTGTCCCGGCCCCACTCACGCTTGTTCCGGTAGAAGTTCCCGGAGATGTTGATGCCCTCGCAGCGAACCACGACCACGCGGCGGCCTGCCGGGGCAATTTCACCGGTTTTCCCCCCGGTTTTTCCGGTTTTCCCCCCGGTTTTTCCCGGTTTTTTTTGGCTCTTCCCCCGTTTTTTCTGGTTTTTCCCTTCCCGGTTTTCCCCTCGTTTTTCCTGATTTTTTTTCCCCCGTTTTTTCTGGTTATTTTCCCCCGTTTTTTTCCGGTTTTTTCCCCCCGTTATTCCCGGTTTCCCCCCGGTTTTTCCGTTTTTCCTCCCCAGCCCCCGAGCCCCCCGCGCTCAGCTGGTAGTGCATGGAGGCGGCTCTCATTGTCGCCAAACTCGACAGCCGAGAGAGGGCTCATCACGGCGCGGGGGGCCCGCTGCCCCCCGGGGGGAGAATTCCCGGTGATCCCGGGGGGAGAATTCCCGGTGATCCCGGAGAGCGGCCCCGCACTCACCCAGCAGCACCTGCTTGGCCACGATCGCCGCCAGCCGGCCCAGGAGGTGCCCGCGGCCGTCGATCACCAGAACCTGCGGCACGGGGAGCGCCGGGTCAGGCCGCACCGGGGCTAGGCCGCACCGGGGCTAGGCCGCACCGGGGCTAGGCCGCACCGGGGCTAGGCCGCACCGGGGCTTAGGCCGCACCGGGGCTAGGCCGCACCGCGGGGCCTCCACGTGGCCGCGCCCCGCGCTCTTTCCGCCGCCCGCCCGCCCGCGCTTCCCCGCAGCCCGCTTGACTGCTCAGCCCCTCCCCAGAGCCCTCCGGAGCCCTCCCGGGACCCCCGAACCCCCCGAGGCGCCCTCGGTTCCCCCGCGCCGCACCCGCGGCTCCGCCATGGCCGCCGCCCGCTCGCCAAAGAGGCCCCGCCCACCGCGCGCCGCGGGGTCTCTGCTTCCGGCGGCGGAGCGACCGCAGGGGCGGAAGTGACGTCAGACCAGAAAAAGGGCGCGAAGCGGCGCTGGGAGGAACCATTGAGGGCGGAAGTGTGGGGGGGTCCTGGGCAGAAAACCCCACCCCCAGCGTCCCCTCCAGTGTCCCCAGTGTCCTCTCCAGTGCCCCCCAGAACCACCTCCAGTGGCTCCCAGTACCGCTCCAGTGCCCCCAGTACCTCTCCAGTGTCCCCAGAACCACCTCCAGTGGCTCCCAGTACCGCTCCAGTGTCCCCAGAGCCACCTCCAGTGGCACCCAGTACCTCTCCAGTGCCCCCAGTGTCCCCCTCCAGTGGCTCCCAGTACTGCTCCAGTGTCCCAGAGCCACCTCCAGTGGCACCCAGTACCTCTCCAGTGCCCCCAGAACACCTCCAGTGGCTCCCAGTACCTCTCCAGTGCCCCCAGTGTCCCCCCTCCAGTGGCTCCCAGTACCGCTCCAGTGTCCCCAGAACACCTCCAGTGGCTCCCAGTACCTCTCCAGTGTCCCCAGTGTCCCGGACCTCCCAGTGCTCCCGCCCAGTGCCCCCCAGTTCGTGCGGCACCGCCGGCAAGGCCTCCGGCTGCCCTGCAGCGCCTCTCCCAGTCTCTCCCAGTGTCTCACAGTCTCTCCCAGTCTCTCCCAGTCTCTCCCAGTTTCTCCCAGTGTCTCCCAGTGCCCCCAGTACAGCACTCCGCACACTCCAGCGGCCGCTCCTTGTATTTATATATGTACAGCGGAGGGGGAGCCCGGCCTTCGGGGGTCTCGGGGGGCGCGGGAGGAGGGCGGATCTCCCCGGTGGGTCCCCGGGGGTCTCTGGGGGGGCGTTGCGGTTTCTCGGAGCACATCCCAGAGGGTGCCCAGCGTCACCCCTGGGGGGTCCCGGGGGCCGGGGTGGTGCCGGTGGCCCCGTAACTGGCGGGGGGCCCTCCCGGGGGTCCCCCCCCGCCGACTCCTCCTCCTCCTCCTTCCTCCCCTTCCTCCTCCTCCTCCTCGTCGCTGCCCAGCCCCCCCGGCGCCAGAGGCTCCGCCTCCTCGCGCGGGGGCTCCGCCCACGGCTGCGGCTCCCCCGAGGCGAAGGCGCCGTAGAAAGCCACGCCCGCGTAGTGCACGAGCGCGGCGATCAGGAACACCCACTGCCACTCCTCGCGCGTCTGCGCCAATCAGCGCCCGCCGCCGCCCGCGCCGCCCAATCAGCGCGGGGAGCGCCCGGAGAATGGGAAAGCGGCGTGGTCAATGGGGAGGGCGGGGAAACGAGAGGGCGTGGCCGAGGGAAGGGCGGGAAAATAAAGGGCGGGGCGATGGGAATAAGGTGGGGCCGAAGCAAGTGGGCGGGGCCAGGCAGACAGTGAGTGACAGGGGGGCCAGTGCGAGCCCCAAAACTCGTGTGTCCCCCACCCCCGGTGCTATTGTGTCCCCCCATGTCCCATTGTCCCCATGTCCCACTGTCACCCCCCACGTCCCACTGTCCCCATGTCCCACTGTCACCCCATGTCCCACTGTCACCCCCCACGTCCCACTGTCCCCATGTCCCACTGTCCCCCATGTCCCACTGTCCCCCTCCATGTCCCACTGTCCCCCATGTCCCATTGTCCCCCCAATGTCCCATTGTCCCCATGTCCCACTGTCCCCCCCCATGTCCCACTGTCCCAATGTCCCATTGTCCCCCCATGTCCCACTGTCCCCCCATGTCCCACTGTCCCCATGTCCCATTGTCCCCCCATGTCCCATTGTCCCCCCATGTCCCACTGTCCCCATGTCCCCAATCCCCCCAGCCCTGCCCTGTCCCCAATGTCCCATTGTCCCCCCATGTCCCACTGTCCCCATGTCCCATTGTCCCCAGATCCCACTGTCCCCCCATGTCCCATTGTCCCCCCATGTCCCATTGTCACCCCCATGTCCCACTGTCCCCATGTCCCACGGTCACCCCATGTCCCACTGTCCCCAATGTCTCATTGTCCCCATGTCCCACTGTCCCCCCCCCATGTCCCACTGTCCCCAATGTCCCATTGTCCCCAATGTCCCACTGTCCCCATGTCCCCAATCCCCCCAGCCCTGCCCTGTCCCCAATGTCCCACTGTCCCCATGTCCCACTATCCCCATGTCCCCAATCCCCCCAGCCCTGCCCTGTCCCCAATGTCCCATTGTCCCCCAATGTCCCACTGTCCCCATGTCCCATTGTCCCCCATGTCCCACTGTCCCAATGTCCACTGTCCCCGTGTCCCATTGTCCCCCATGTCCCACTGTCCCCAATGTCCCCAATTCCCCCAGCCCTGCGCTGTCCCCACCGTGTCCCCACCTTGTGCCGGGTCAGTGCCCCCACGATGAGGGGACAGACCATGCCGGACAGCGTCCCCACGCCGTTGGACAGCCCCATCAGCACGCTGGCGTAGCGCGGCGCGATGTCCAGGTGGTTGACGTTGAACCCTGGCCCGGGGGGGGGGACACGGGGCTGTCACACGCGTCCCCCGCCACCCCCGCCCCCCCCGCTGTCCCCTGTCCCCACCGGAGATGGCGAAGCCGCTGAAGCCCACGGCCAGCACCAGGAAGGAGATGGCCACCGCCCGCGAGTGCGAGTAGCCCACCACCAGCAGCAGCGTGGCCTCCATGCCGAACCCTGCAGGGAGGGGACACTGTCACCCGCTGTCACCCGCTGTCACCCGCTGTCCCCACTGTCCCCACTGTCCCCACTGTCCCCACTGTCACCCACTGTCCCCGCTGTCCCCACTGTCCCCACTGTCCCCACTGTCCCCACTGTCACCCACTGTCCCCACTGTCACCCACTGTCACCCGCTGTCCCCCACTGTCACCCACTGTCCCCACTGTCCCCTCACTGTCCCCCGCTGTCCCCACTGTCCCCACTGTCCCCACTGTCACCACTGTCACCCACTGTCCCCCCGCTGTCCCCACTGTCCCCACTGTCCCCTCACTGTCACCCGCTGTCACCCACTGTCCCCTCACTGTCCCCTCACTGTCCCCCACTGTCCCCTCACTGTCCCCCCGCTGTCCCCTCACTGTCCCCTCACTGTCCCCCCCTCTGTCCCCGCTGTCCCCTCGCTGTCCCCTCACTGTCCCCTCACTGTCCCCCCCTCTGTCCCTCACTGTCCCCTCACTGTCCCCCCTCTGTCCCCTCGCTGTCCCCCCGCTGTCCCCATGCATTGTCCCCGCTGTCCCCGCGCTGTCCCCACTGTCCCCACTGTCCCCCCTCTGTCCCCGCTGTCCCTCGCTGTCCCTCACTGTCCCCTCACTGTCCCCCTCTGTCCCCTCTGTCCCCCCTCTGTCCCCCCTCTGTCCCCCCCGCTGTCCCCCCGCTGTCCCCGCTGTCCCCTCACTGTCCCTCACTGTCCCCTCACTGCCCCCCCCACTGTCCCCCCGCTGTCCCCGCTGTCCCCTCACTGTCCCCCTCTGTCCCTCTGTCCCCCCTCTGTCCCCCCCGCTGTCCCCCCGCTGTCCCCGCTGTCCCCTCACTGTCCCTCACTGTCCCCTCACTGTCCCTCACTGTCCCTCACTGTCCCCTCACTGTCCCCTCACTGCCCCCCCCGCTGTCCCCCCTCTGTCCCCGCTGTCCCCCCGCTGTCCCTCGCTGTCCCCATGCATTGTCCCCGCTGTCCCCTCACTGTCCCCCTCACTGTCCCCCCCGCTGTCCCCTGCTGTCCCCCCTCTGTCCCCGCTGTCCCCCCGCTGTCCCTCGCTGTCCCCATGCATTGTCCCTGCTGTCCCCCCGCTGTCCCCCGCTGTCCCCGCTGTCCCCGCGCTGTCCCCTCACTGTCCCCTCACTGTCCCCTCACTGTCCCCCCGCTGTCCCTGCTGTCCCCACTGTCCCCTCACTGTCCCCTCACTGTCCCCCCCGCTGTCCCTGCTGTCCCCACTGTCCCCTCACTGTCCTCTCACTGTCCCCTCACTGTCCCCCCTCTGTCCCCTCACTGTCCCCGCTGTCCCCATGCATTGTCCCCGCTGTCCCCGCGCTGACCGCCGCAGTTCATCATCTTGCGGACGTTGGTGGTGGACATCAGGCCGCGGGAGCGCAGGAAGTCGGCGATCTGGCCGCCGATGGGCACCACGATGGTCATCACCAGGTGCGGCAGCGCCGACAGCAGCCCCACCTGCGGGGGGTTTGGGGAGGGGGGATTTGTTTGTCAGGGTTCTTGGGGCATTCTGTGCATTTTTGGGGTGCTTTGTGCCTTTTTGGGGCGTTCTGTGCCTTTTTGGGGTGTTCTGTGCCTTTTTGGGGTGTTTCTCGGGTTTTTCTTTAAAGGGTTTTTTGGGTGGTTTCTGAGGTTTTTTGCAGGGTTTTTTTGGGGGGATTGGAGTCTTTTGTAGGGTTTTTTGGGGGGGTTGGAGTCTTTTGTAGGGTTTTTTGGGGGGTTGGAGTCTTTTGCAGGGTTTTTTTCAGGGTTTTTTTCGCACCATTTTTGGGGTGTTTCACAGGGGTTTTGGGAGGTTTTGCATAGTTTTTGAGGCATTTTGTGGGTTTTTTGGCAAGGTTTTTGGGGCGTTTTGTGGGGGGTTTTTCCCTGAGGTTTTTGGGGCATTCTGCGGGGTTTTTGGGGCATTCTGCGGGGTTTTTGGGGCGCTTTGTGGGGTTTTTTGCGAGGTTTTCGGGGCGTTTTGTGGGGGTTTTTTTGGGAGGTTTTTGGGGCGTTCTGTGGGTTTTTTTCTGTGAGGTTTTTGGGGCGCTTTGTGGGGGTTTTTGGGGCGCTTTGCGGGGTTTTTGCAGCCCGACCTTGCTGATCTCGAAGCCGAAGACCTCCTCGAAGTAGGCGGGCTGGCTGATGAGCAGCAGGTAGAAGGTCCAGCTGCGGCAGAAGTTGGCCACGATGATGGCGTAGACGGGCATGGAGGTGAAGAAGTGGCGCCAGGGCGTGGCCAGCTGCGGACAGGGAGTGACCGCTGAGTGACCGCTGAGCGCCCGGCCAGCGGTCACTGCAGTGACCCCCCCACGCCGCCCCCGGCCCCAATTCCCTCGTTCCCGGCCTGGGTGGCCCCAGGTGTGGTGGCCACAGTGACCTTGGAGTGCCCACAGTGACCCCCTGGTGACCCTTGGCCCCCTGTGAGCGCCTCCCAACTCCTGGTGATCCCCAGTGACCCCCCAATGACCCTCCCAGTGCCCCCCCAGTGCTCCCAGTGCCCCCCCAGTGCTCCCAGTGCTCCCAGTGCCCATCCCAGTGCTCCCAGTGCCTCCCAGTGCCCATCCCAGTGCTCCCAGTGCCCCCCCAGTGCTCCCAGTGCCTCCCAGTGCCCATCCCAGTGCTCCCAGTGCCCCCCCAGTGCTCCCAGTGCCTCCCAGTGCCTCCCAGTGCTCCCAGTGCTCCCAGTGCCCCCCAGTGCCCGTCCCAGTGCTCCCCCAGTGCTCCCAGTGCCCGTCCCAGTGCTCCCAGTGCTCCCAGTGCTCCCAGTGCCTCCCAGTGCTCCCAGTGCCCATCCCAGTACTCCCAGTGCCTCCCCATGCCCATCCCAGTGCTCCCAGTGCTCCCAGTGCCCATCCCAGTGCTCCCAGTGCCCCCCCAGTGCTCCCAGTGCCTCCCAGTGCCTCCCAGTGCTCCCAGTGCCTCCCAGTGCCTCCCCAGTGCCTCTCAGCGCTCCCAGTGCCCGTCCCAGTGCTCCCAGTGCTCCCAGTGCCCATCCCAGTGTCCCAGTGCCCCCCCAGTGTTCCCAGTGCTCCCAGTGCTCCCAGTGCCTCCCAGTGCCTCCCAGTGCCTCCCCAGTGCCTCCCAGTGCTCCCAGTGCCTCCCAGTGCTCCCAGTGCCTCCCCAGTGCCTCCCAGTGCCTCCCAGTGCCCCCCAGTGCCCATCCCAGTGCTCCCAGTGCCCCCCAGTGCCCATCCCAGTGCTCCCAGTGCCCCCCAGTGCCCATCCCAGTGCTCCCAGTGCCCCCCCGTGCCCGTCCCAGTGCTCCCAGTCTGACCAGCAGCGGGTTGCTGCCCACGCTCTCGCCGATGCTCTCCTCGATGTACTTGCGCTCCTCGGGGAGATGGTGGGGTGCTGGGCCGGGCTCTCGTAGGACACCAGCACCCAGAACAGGTACCAGAACACCCCGAAACTGCCTGGGGGGCACCGGGGTCACCGGGAGGGGGCACCGGGAGGGGGCACTGAGGGGGTCTGGTGAGGGTCTGGGGTCCCGGGGGGGGCTCAGGGGGTCCGGGGGTCTCACCGTAGACGTAGAACACCGAGCTCCACCCCGTGTACTGCACCAGGACCCCGGCCAGGGGCATGGCCACCACCGCCCCCGCGTACGAACCTGCCGGGGGGGGACAGCGGTGACACCCAGGGACCCCCCCAGACCCCCCGTCCAGCCCTGCACCCCGCTGGGACCCCCAGCCCCAGTTACCGGGCACGTCCCTGTCCCCCACCCTGGCCTTCCTGCCACCCCCCGGTCCTGTCCCGTGTCCCCCCAAGTTCCCCCAAAGGCCGCAGCGGCCCCCCCAGCCCCCGGCGGCCCTTGGGCCCCCCGGTAGCCCCCCAGTACCCCCCGGTACCCCCTGGTACCCCCCGGTAGCCCCCGGTAGCCCCCCAGTACCCCCCGGTACCCCCCGGTAGCCCCCAGTACCCCCCGGTAGCCCCCGGTAGCCCCCCAGTACCCCCCGGTAGCCCCCCAGTACCCCCCAGTACCCCCCGGTAGCCCCCGGTACCGCAGAAGGCCGTGGTGGCCAGGCGGCTCCGCTCCAGCGGCGGCGCCCACTTGCTCCAGATGCCGTGACAGGCGGGGTAGGTCACGCCCTGCGGGAAAAGGGGCGGGGTCAGCGCGGGACACGCCCACACCGGCCACACCCTACCGGGCACCCAGGGACACACCCAATCCCCAGCCACGCCCCCCTGGCCACGCCCTGGCCAGTGGAAGTGTGGGAATGGGCACAGCCCGGCCTCACCAGCTAAACACCAAAACCCACCCTAAAGCACCCCAAAATCCCCCAAAACCACCCTGAAACCACCCCCAAACCGCCCCAAACACCTCAGCTCTGCTGGTCATCCCCCCCAACACCTGAAAACCCCCGAAATCCCCCCCAAAAATCCCCGTCCTGACCTCGACCAGGCCCTGCATGACGCGCACGGCGATGACGCAGCCGACGTGGGTGCGCGCGGCCGAGGGGATCAGCATGTTCAGCACCGAGGTGGAGACGATGGCCAGCCCAAAGACCCTGCCCGGGGGACACGGGGGTGACAGCCGCGCCCTCCGGCCACCCCCGCGCCCCGCTCAGGGCCACCACCGACCTGTTGGCGGCGAATTTCTGGGCGATGAAGCCACCAGGGATCTGGGTGACGATGTAGCCCCAGAAGAAGGAGCCGTGGATCATCCCCACCGTCTCAGGGTCCCAGTTGAACTGGGCGCGCTGGGGGAGGGCAGGGAGGGGTCAGTGGGGTGGGGGGGACACGCCCTGAGCAGCTGTGTGTCCCCCCCCGCTCCTGTCTGTGGCCGTTGTCCCACAGACACCCCACACCTGCACATCCCCCAAGAACCCCACACCTGTCCCAGCCCCGCACCTGTCCGTGGGCAGGGCTGACCCCACTGACCCCACACCTGTCCCAGCCCTGCACCTGTCCGTGGCTGGGGCTGACCCCACTGACCCCACACCCGTCCCACCTGTCCGTGGGCAGGGCTGACCCCACTGACCCCACACCTGTCCCACCTGTCCATGGGCAGGGCTGACCCCACTGACCCCACACCCGTCCCACCTGTCCATGGGCAGGGCTGACCCCACTGACCCCATACCTGTCCCACCTGTCCGTGGCTGGGGCTGACCCCACTGACCCCACACCTGTCCCACCTGTCCGTGGGCAGGGCTGACCCCACTGACCCCACACCTGTCGCACCTGTCCGTGGCTGGGGTTGACCCCACTGACCCCACACCCGTCGCACCTGTCCGTGGGCAGGGCTGACCCCACTGACCCCACACCTGTCCGTGGGCAGGGTTGACCCCACTGACCCCACACCTGTCCCACCTGTCCGTGGGCAGGGCTGACCCCACTGACCCCACACCTGTCCGTGGGCAGGGCTGACCCCACTGACCCCCCACCTGTCGCACCTGTCCGTGGCTGGGGTTGACCCCACTGACCCCACACCTGTCGCACCTGTCCGTGGCTGGGGTTGACCATGCTGACCCCACACCTGTCGCACCTGTCCGTGGCTGGGGTTGACCATGCTGACCACGGCCACGCCCAGGTTGCAGCGGATGCCGAAGCTGATGCAGAAGCCGATGCCGCAGAGGATGGCGATGCCGTAGCGCCGGGGCAGCCCGCAGAAGGTGCAGTCCAGCACGGGGGGGGCGCGGCGCCGCCGGGGCCGCCCCCCCCGAGCTCAGCTCCAGGCTCTCGGGGTCATCCTGGCGCCGCTCCAGGAACCTGCGGGGGTCGGCGGGGGGCTCCGGTGGCCCCGGTCCCACCCCTCCCGCGCCCCCCCCGTGTCCTTTTTCCCCCCTGCCGTGTCCCCAGGTCCCCCCGCGGCCCCCCCGCGGCGGCGGTGGCAGCAGATTAAAGGCTCTAAATCCCCCGTGGTGGCGGCGCCGGGGAGGGGACGAGGACAGGGACGGGGACACGCGTGGCACGGACACGCGTGGGCTCGGGGGGGGATGGACACGTGTGCAGGACACCCCAAACCCCCCGCAAAAGGAGCTGACCCCAAATTCCCCCCTGGGCTCTTGTCACAGAGAGGTGACGAAGCCACAGCCACCCCACCCCGTCCCCACCCACCCCCTCCAGCCCTGACCCCCCAGGACCGCCCCCAATGTCCCTGTGCTCCCAGATTTGGGGTCTCACCTGTGCAGGCGGCCCAGCCCGGCCCCCAGCTGGCGCCGGAATTCCTCCTTGTTGAATTCCATGGTGGCTCAGGGCACCATGACCCGAGGGACCGCCGGGAATCCCCCCCTGGATCGCCTCTGTCCCCCCTCGGGGACACCCGGGGGACACCCAGGGGTCAGTTGGGGGTGTCCCCCCTCCCTCCCCGCAGCCCCCCGACCCCTCCGGTGGCTCCTGGGGCCTCTTGGCTCCTCCTAGGAAGCTCTGGGAGGTTCCCTCGGCCCCCCCGGCCCAGCTCAGCCCTAAATCCCCCTCAATCCCCCCCTGCGTGGGCCGAGCCGCCCTGGGGGGGCCTCGGCCAATCACAGACGCAGCTCGGGTTTAACTTTTATTGGGGGGTTTGTACAAAAAAACGAGGTGGGGGGGGCCTGAGGGGATGCGGAGAGTGGGGAGAGGGGCCAGGAAGGTCCCGGGGGGCTTCCCGGATGATCCTGGGGGGGATCAGGGGGTCCTGAGGAGGGTCCCTGAGTGGTCACGGGGTATTCAGGACCATCCCAAGGAAGGCCCCAAAGGATCCTGAGGGGGATCCCCAAGGAGAAGCCCAGGAGGATCCTGCGTGGGGGGTCCAGGAGGGTCCCCACAGGGCTCAGAGACTCCTGAAGGCGGGTCCCTGAGGTGAGGTCCAGGATGATCCCAGGCTGGGGTGCTCAAGAGAGTCCAGGACGATCCCGGGCAGGGTCCGGAGCAGCCCCGGGAGCTCCCGGGGGTCCCCTGGGGGGTCCCTCCTCCCTCACGCCCGCAGCGGCATCGTCACGGTGAGAACCTGCAGGGGGCGCCAAGCGCTCAGGGGGCGGCCGGCAAGGGGCGTGTCCCCCCCGCGGTCGCCATGGTTACCTTGGAGCGGCGGTGGAAGCGCGCGCGGCACCGCGCGGGATCCGCGGGGCGGGGCAGCCCCAACTCCAGCAGCGCCCCCTGGCGGGCGGGCGGACACGTCCCCCACTCCGCGGCAGCGCCCCCTGGCGGCGGGCGAGCCAGCAGCAGGCGCTCCTCGCTCAGCCCCAGCCAGAGAGACCCCGCCCCCTCCTGGGCGGGGCAGAAAGGGGCGGGGCCGAGCTCAGGACACGCCCACTGCACCCCCAACCCCTCTTTGGGCTTCAGGGGAGCCCCCCCATTGTCCCCCTAACCCACCCAGGATGGTGGAAACCCCTCCTACCGCAGCCCCCAGAGCCCCCCAGCGTTCTCTCAGGACAATGGGACGCCCCCCATCCCACCCCCAGTACCCCCTGAGCCTCCCAACCTCCCCCACCGCCCCCCAAACTCTCCCCGGCATCAGGGAACCCCATCACCCAACCCCAGAACTTCCCAGTTGCCCCCCCAGCACCTCCCAGTTGCCCCCAGTTGCCCCCCCAGCACCTCCCAGTTGCCCCCCCAGCACCTCCCAGTTGCCCCCACTCACCACCTGGGGCAGGTGGACCCGGGCCTGCAGCACCTTCGGCTCCTGGGCCGAGGGCTCAGCCACCACCACGAACTGGGGGCGCTCTGGGGGGCTGTGGAGGGGCGCAGGTCAGGCTGGGAGGGCCCCGGGGTTTTTGGGGAGGGGTCCCAGGGGGGTTCCCCACTCACCCTGGGAGCTCCTGGATGTGGGGCCGGGGCCGGGTGCGGATGTTTTGGGCCGAGATGGAGCCCAGGAATTTCCGATTCCGCAGCACCCGCCAGCCTGGAGAGGTCACGGGGGGGTCACGGGGGTCACGCCGGACCCCCCAGCCCCACCCGAGCCCTCCCAGTGCCCCCCAGTCTCACCAGTCAGCTCCAGTTCCACCCCGTACTTCTCCGACAGCCCCTCCATGGCCACGGTCAGGAAGAACTCGAGGTACAAAGGGTCGGCCTGGGGGGGCAGGGTGAGGCTCAGGGGCCCCAAAGCCCCCCTGAGACCCCAGTTCCCCCACCCCAACCCTCACCTGCAGCGTCCTGAAGAAGCCCGAGTTCACCACCACGTCGTAGGCAGTGCAGCCCCGGCCTCCTGCGGGGTTTGGGGAGATTCGGGGAGGATTGGGCACTCCCGGGGCTGCTGGGGGCAGGGGGGGCTCGGGGACGGCCCCAGGGGGGTCTCTGACCTCGGTCCAGCTCGGCGTGGGGCTCCCCGAGGCTCATCGGGATCCGGAAGCCGCCGTCGGGGCCGGGGGGCTCCCGCAGGAGCCTCTGGAGGCCCGGGGGGGACACGGGGGGCGGCGGCGGCACCTCCGGCGAGTGACAAACGTTGACGAAGACTTTGTCCCCCCCCGCGCGGGTCTTCACGCACAGCCCTGGGGGGCGACACGGGACACGGGGGGGTCAGGGGGCGGCGCGGACCCCCCGAGCCCTCCCCAAACTCCACCCAAGCCCCCCTTACCGGGCTGCGGGGTGACGGCGCGGGCGGGGCCGGGGCGCGGGGCCTCCTCACGGTCCGGGCCCACCTGCGGGAGCGAGGACCGTGAACCAGAACCGGGATCAGCGCCGAAACCGCCCCCGGGAGCCCCTCTCTCTCCCGGCACGCACCTGCAGCAGCAGCCGCCGCAGCGCCGCCTCCTCCTCGTCCGCCTCCAGCTCGGCCGAGAGCAGCGAAGGGTCCGCCATGGCCTGAGGGAGCGGCGTGGGCGATGATCCGGACCGAACACCGCCACGCCAGGCCCGCGATGGACCCAGGCCCCCGGGACCCTCTCTGGGAACCCCTCGGGACCCCCGGACCCCTCTGGAATCCCCCGGACCCCTCCGGAATCGCCCGAAGCCCTCGGGACCCCCTCAGCCGCCCTCACCGCGGCCGCCGCTTCTTTACGTTTCGTCACTTCCGCTCCCGCCGAGGCCCTGTCTCCATGGTTACACGGGGACGCTCTGGCCCCTTTCCGCCCGTCTCGGTGGTGCCGCTCCGTCCAACCCCGCCCCGTCTCGGTGGTGCCCCGGGGCGCTCCGTCCAACCCCGCCCCGTCTCGGTGGTGCCCCGGGGCGCTCCGTCCAATCCCGCCCCGTCTCGGTGGCCCCTCGGCGGCGATGGCGGCTCTGGCAGCCCTCGGGGCTTCTCCGGTCCCCCAAATCTTTGCCACGATGGAGGAGGGGCCGATCCCCGGCGGGATCAACCCGGGAGAGGTGAGGGGGGATCTGGGGTTCCTCCTGGGTGGGCCCTGGGGGTCCTTGGGGGGCTCTGGGGCGGGCCCTGAGGATCTCGGGGGGGGTCTTGAGGAGCTTTTGGGGGCGTCCTGAGGAACTGGGAGGGGGCCAGGGGGGTCCCCGAGGGGAATAACGGGGCTGGGAGAGTCACCGTGGGGGAAACTGGGGCGGGTTTTGGGGGTCCTATGAAGATGGGGGTGTCCTGGGGGACACTGAGGGGAAGCTGGGGGGTTCTGGGGCCTCGCTGGGGCTGGAGGGGTCACGGGAGGAGGCCCGGGTCCCTTGGGGTGTGTCAGGGTCAAAGTCCCCCCAGAGCCCCAAGGTCATTTCGGGGTGGGGGGGGGGGCTTTGCTGGGACCGGGGGGTCTCAGGGGTGTCCCCCACCCCCCAGGCATGGCTGGAGTCCCACGGCCGCAGCCTCGGACACTTCGTGGATGGAGCGTGGCTGAAGCCACCGGGAAGGACGAGCCTGGAGTGCCACGAGGCCACGACCGGTACGGGGAGGAGACAGGGAGGGGAACAGGGACAGGGTTAGGGGTTAAAGGTCAAGGTCACAGGCTTGTGGTCACTGGTCTGGACCAGAAGCAGGGTCAGGGATCAGGGATTGGGGTCAGGGATTGGGGCAGGGGTCATGGCACTGGGGCAGGGTTTGGGGTTAGCATGGCAGTCAGTGGCCAGCCCCTGTCACCCCCGTCTGTCCCCAGGCCGGGCGGTGGCTGTGGTCCCTGCGGGGGACAGCTCGGACCTGGAGGTGGCCGTGGCGGCGGCGGCAGCGGCCGAGGCCTGGGCGGGGCTGGAGGGGCCCCAGCGGGGGCAGAGCCTGGCCCGGTGAGTGACCCCTGGGGACCGTCTTTGCACCCCTGGGCTGACCTTTGACCTGTCCCTACTCCCTGCCTCCGGTGGCAGCGTGACCCCAGGTGACCCCGAGTGACCCTGAGTGACCGAAACCCCTCTGAGCTCCCCCTGACCCCTCCCCATGTCCCCCCCCTCGCTGATGTCCTCTCTGTGTCCCCCCACTGTCCCCCTGACCCCCTCAGCCGTGTCTTTGTGCCCCTCAGGCTGGCTGCCACCCTGGAAGGTGACCACAGGGGGACAATGGCGGCCCTGCTGGCCATGGCCGGGGGGCGGCCGCTCTGCCGGACCCTCGGAGCTGACCTGGACCTGGGGCTGCGGCTGCTCCAGGTGCCTGCGGGGGCTGCCCAGCTCGGCCCTCCTGGCCTGGAGGGCTGGACCCCTCTGGGTGAGTGTCCCCTGTCCCCACAGCGTCCCCTGCTCCCTCCCTGTGTCCTCTGACGCCCCGTGTGTCCCCCCCAGGGGTGGTGGCCGTGGTCCTGAGGGGTCCCTGCTCGCTGCCAGCGTTGCTCTGGAAACTGGGGCCGCTGCTGGCCATGGGTGAGTGGAGCTGGGGGGACAGCTGGGGGCAGGTGGGGACAGCTGGGGGCAGCTGGGGACAGGTGGGGACAGCTGGGGGCAGCTGGGGACAGCTGGGGACAGGTGGGGACAGGTGGGGGCAGCTGGGGACAGGTGGGGGCAGGTGGGGACAGGTGGGGACAGGTGGGGACAGCTGGGGGCAGCTGGGGACAGGTGGGGGCAGGTGGGGACAGCTGGGGACAGGTGGGGACAGGTGGGGACAGGTGGGGACAGCTGGGGACAGCTGGGGACAGCTGGGGGCAGGTGGGGGCAGGTGGGGACAGGTGGGGACAGCTGGGGACAGCTGGGGGCAGGTGGGGGCAGGTGGGGACAGGTGGGGGCAGGTGGGGACAGCTGGGGACAGCTGGGGACAGGTGGGGGCAGGTGGGGACAGGTGGGGGCAGGTGGGGGCAGGTGGGGGCAGCTGGGGGCAGGTGGGGACAGGTGGGGACAGCTGGGGGCAGGTGGGGACAGGTGGGGACAGGTGGGGACAGCTGGGGACAGCTGGGGGCAGGTGGGGGCAGCTGGGGGCAGGTGGGGACAGGTGGGGACAGGTGGGGACAGCTGGGGGCAGGTGGGGGCAGGTGGGGACAGCTGGGGACAGCTGGGGACGGCTGGTGATGCAGGGGACAAGGGGGAGATCCTCAAGGGGGACCAAGGTGGGTCCAGGTGTGGGGGGCTCCCCGGTGTCCCCGTGGGGTGTCCCAGCCCTTTTGGGGTGTCCCCACAGGCAACAGAGCTCTGGTCCTGTCCCCTCCGGAGGCGGCTCCGCCGCTGCTGCTGCTGGGGGAGCTCAGCAGGGAGGGGGCGGCGCTGCCCCCCGGGGTGCTCAATGTGCTGGTGGGACCCCCGGGGCTGTGCCAGGCCCTGCGCGCCCACCCCGAGGTCGCCTCTGTCACCTTCCTGGGAGCCGCGCAGGTACGGCCGTGTCACCGCCAGGGGAGGTGACAGCGCCGGGGGCAGGGCTGGCACTGCCCGGGGTGCAGGGTTTGGGGGTCCCTGGGCGCGTCCCCACGCGCTGTCCCCTGTTCCCCAGGAGGAGCTGCAGGCCCTGGCGTGGGGGTCCCCGTGCCGGGGGCCGCGCCTGGGGGCTCCCCGGGGGGGTCGCGTCGTTGTCATCGTCCTGGACTCGGCCGATCTGGACAGCGCCGCCGCCGCCGCCGCCGCCACCGCCGCCACCCCCCCGGCGCTGGTGGGGCCTGCGGGGGTCCCGGGGGGCTTTGGGGAGGTTTTTGGGGGTCTTTTCAGGTTTTTGGGGGGGAGATTTCAGGAGGTTTGGGGGGGCGGGTTTGAGGGTTTCTCAGGGTTTTTTTTGGGGAGGTTTCAAGGGATTTTTGCTATTTTTTTGTGGGGTTTCAAGGGGTTTTATGGGGGGTTTTTGGTTTTTTTTGGGGGGGCGGAGTTGTGAGTTTTTCAGGTGAGTCCCTGGAGTGAGCCAGGCTGCCCTGATGTGCCCCCTGGTGTCCCCAGTTCCCGTGGGGCGGGTGCGTGGTGCTGGCTCAGGACACCGTGGTGGCGGCGCTGGAGCGGCGGCTCCGGGCCCGGCTTGGGGGGCTGCGGCTCGGGGACCCCATGGACCCCAGAACGGAGGTGGGGCCGCTGCCCCCCGGGGCCTGCCCGCCGGAGGGGGTGGTGCAGGAGGCGCAGGAGGAGGGGGCTCAGGTGAGGGGGTACAACACAAAGGGGGCCAGGGGTGGGGTGGCCGTGGTGACGTTGGGATGACACAGAGGGGTTGCGAGGGTGGGGAGGGGGTGTGGTGTTCGGGAGTTTCCAGATGTCGGGGTCGAGTTTGAGAGTTCCTGGACATTGGAGTCACCTGGGGAAGAGTTCGAGGAGTCTCCTGGGGGGGAAATTTGGGGGTTCCTGCACATCAGGGTTCCCTGGTAGGGCTGTTGGGGGTTCCTGGATATAGTGGGGGCCTTTGGGGGTCTGCTGGGGGAAGTTTGGGGATGCCCCAGCTGGCACTTAGGGGGTCCCCACTCCTTGGGTGCCCTGTTGTTTTCCCACCCAGGTTTTCCAGGCTCCGCTGCCGCCGCTGCCGGAGGGGGGGCATCGCTTCTACCCCCCGACGCTGATCTCGGGGGCGGCCCCGACCTCACGCTGCCTGCGGGAGCCGGTGGGTGCCCCGGGCCAGCTGGGCTGGGGGGCAGCCCAGGGGCGCCTTTCAGGGACCCTCTAAGTGTCCCCTGCCCCGGCAGGCCCCGGGGCCCCTGCTGGTGCTGCTGCCCGTGCGTGGCCCCGCGGAGGCCGTGGCCGTGGCCTCGGCGCTGCCCCGAACCGCGGCTGCCGCCGTCTGGGCCCAGGACGTCACCACGGCCTTGGACACGGCGGGCAGGTGACCGACAGGACCCCCCGAGCCCTGAGCCCGGCAGGGACCTGCGGGCACTGAGCGCTGACCCCTCTGCAGGCTGCCCCAGGGGCTGGTGTGGCTCAACGCCCTGGACCTGCTGGACCCCAGCGGGGGCTGCGCCGGGGGGGCTGCAGACACTGACCTGGATGAGGTGGGGGCTCCCAAGGGGGCTCTGGTGGGAGTCCTGGATGGTTTGGGAGGGGTCCAGGGCATTTTGGGGGAGCCCTGGAGAAGCTGGAGGGATCTGGAGATCTCCCAGGGTGGGTCCTGAGTGGTTTAGGGGGGGAGTGGGGCGGGTTCTGGGGGTCCCCAGGGTGGGGGTTCCTGTGCTGTTGCAGATGGGCTCTGCTCCCCTCCCCACATTCCCTCCAGGCGCTGCGAGAGTTCGGGTGCCCCCCCTGGGAACAGCCCCCCAAGGTGGATGAGCCGCTCAGGTACCCTCTGATGGGACAGGGACCCCTCCCCAGGATGGAGACCCCAAATTAGGGGGTCCCAGGACAAGAACTCCGAGACCAGGACTCCACTGGGACCCTGATTTAACATCTCCAGGACCCCTTTCTTCTCCCCTGGGTGGTCCCAGTCCCATCCAGTCCCCCCAGAGGGTCCCGTGTCCCCCTCAGGACCCCGATTCTTTCTCTCCAAGGGATCCCGGTGCCCCCCGGTGTCCCTCCTGCAGTGATGCCCTTTGACCCCCTGTCTCCTGCCCCTGTCTCAGCCCACTGGTGACCATGGATGACCCCGGCGATCCCGAGCTGGCTCAGGCCGTGGCCGCTGCCCGCAAGGCGGCCCCGGGGTGAGTGACGGGGTTGGGAGGTGCCCCTTCCGGGGTGTCCCGGATGATGGGGGCCTATCCCCAACGCCCCCGACTCCCGCAGGTGGGGGCGGCTTCCGGGGGCGTCGCGGGCCCGGGTGTTGCGAGGGGCGTCGGCGGCGCTGGGAGGGGGACACGGGACCCCCAAGGACGGCGACACCGGCGACACCGACGGCAGCCTGCAGAGGGCGCTGCAGCGCTGGGCGGCGCACGTGGAGCGCGCGGGCGGGGCCGTGCAGGTGGGCGTGGTCAAAGGGGTGGGGCCGGGACGAGAGCGAGCGGGGCAGAGAACGGAGTGTTTGGTGAGTGGGCGTGGCCTCTGAGTGGGCGTGGCTAATCCCGCTGCAGGAGGTGCCCGGGGGGCGGGCCCTGGTGACGCGGCGGCCGCTCGGGGTGCTGGGCGTGGCCTGGGGCTGGCCCCGCCCCCTGGCGCTGGAGCTCCTCCTCCCGGCGCTGGCGCTCGGAAACTGTGTCGTGGTGGTGGCGCCCCCTGGCGGCGTCGGTCCCGCACAGCGGCTACGGAAGGTGCGGAACCGCGGGACCCCCCTGCTCCCCCCCGGGGTGACATCTGTGACACCCCGGGTGACCCCCCCGTGCCACCTCCCCACTGCAACCCTTCGGGACCCCAGGGTGCCTCCCTGTGATCTCCCTATGTGCCCCCTCTCTAAGCCCCTACGTGGGACCCCCGGGAGTTCCCGTATGTCCCCCAGGACGGCCCGTTCGCCCCCCTGAAGCCCTCCCGGACGTCCCATGTCCCTTTCCGTCACCCCAGGCCCCCCCGCCCCGGTGACACTCCCCCTTCCCCCGTGTTCCCAGGCTCTGGTGGCGGCGGGGCTCCCGGGGGGTGCCCTGGCGGTGCTTCCCGGGAATTCCCGGCGCTCCGGATGTCACCTGGCGCGACAGCACCCGGACGGGCTCTGGCTCTGCGGGGGGGACGCGGTGAGTGAAGGGGCAGTGGGGGAAATGGCGGGGAGGGACAGAGTGCGGGGACATGAGGCGGTGGGCGGTGACAGCGGGCGGATCGCTGTGACCTTTTGGGGGTCCCAAGCCATGGGACGGCTGCTGTGCCGGGGATCTGGGGTGAGGGGGGACACCACCCCAGCTGTCCCCTTTGTGTCCCCCCCACCCAGGACTGCGACTGGGCCTCTGCCGTGAGCGTCCCCCGCGTTTGGGGGGTCCCGGCGGGACTTGTGGGGGCTCCGGGGCAGGACCCCCCCGCTGGCGCCGAGCGGGAGCTGCAGCTGCGCTGCACCCGCCCCCGCTGCCTTTGGCTGCCGGAGGGCGGTCCCTGAGACGCCCCCCCAGAACCCCCCGAAATCTGCGGGGCTTTCAGACCTCACACTGTGCCCCCGCCCCCGCGACCCTCACCCCAATAAACCGCTCCCAGCCGCAGCCGCTGTCCTGTCTCTGTTTCTGGGGGGGCCGGGGGGTGTCCCGGGCTGGAGTGGGGGGGTTATTTTGGGGGTGCCCCGCCCCCGCGCGTGCCCGGACGCCCGAGCCCCCCTCCCTCGCCCGGGGCAGCCGCACCCAAAGCTCTGCGGGGGCGGGCGGGGGGTCCTGGGCGCCGCAGCCCCCGTGGGATTCGGGGGGGAGTCCCCGGGGTGAGGCGGGGGCGGAGGGGGTCCGCGGGGAGGGAGGGAGGGACGGGGAGGCTCGGGACGTCCCGCCGCCCCCTCGGGTTTCCTGGGCCCTGTCCCGGCTCGGTCCCACTTTCGCTTTCGGCGGCGGCTCCGCCGCGGCCCGAAGGGTCCCGGTGGGGTCCCGAGGGTGGCTCCGGGAGCGCTGGCGGGTTCCCGTGCGCCACCCCCAGCTCGGCACCGCCATGGACTTGCCTCCACCCAGCTCTGCTCTGGTAAGTGGGGAAGCCCCCGCCCTTGGCAATTTGACCTGCGCCCCTCTGGGACCCCCGTGAGAGCCCCCTGGGACGCCCAGAGCCCCCCGCCGGTGCCCCCCAGGTGCCGCTCCTGCTCGTCCTGGCTGTGCCCACCCCCGGCAGCTGCTGCTCCTTCAGCTTTAACCCCGTCAGCAGCACCTTCAGCGCCCACCTGAACAACCTGGTGAGACCCTCGCCCCCAGGAGCCCCTCCCACGCACCCCGGTATGCCTCCCGACCTCCGAGACCCTCTCGGGACCTCCCGGATCCCCCTGAGACCCAAGGGATTCCCCTGTGCCCCCCCGAACTCCCTCATTCCCCAGGGAAAGCCCCACCCTGGGTCCCAAAAACCCCCTGACTGCACCCCTTCACCCCCAAAGGGTTGCTGGGGACCCCCTGAGCACCCCCCTCAGCCCTCTGGGCTGTTTTTTGGGACCCCCTGACCCCTCCCACAGGCCCCCTGGCTGCTCCTTGACTACCCCGTGGCAATGCCCAGCAACCTGGAGCCGGTGAGTGAGAACCCCTCAGATCCCCCCCTCTTCCTGCACCCCTGACAGCTCTGACCCCTGACCTGTGACCCCCAAATCCCCAACTCCCCTGCCCCCCCCCAGGACAGTGCCTGCTCTGATCTCTGGGGGCTTCACTTCGGAGCACTGGCTCTGCAGCGAATGTTGGGGGTGGCAGGGAAGGATTTGGTCCCCCTGCTCAGGACCCTCCTTGCCCAGATCCAATTTGTGACCGAGTGTCACATCCAGGTGGGTGGGGGTCCCTGGGGGGCCTCTGAGGGGGCTTGGGGGTCCTGGAAAGTGGGGAGGGGGGGGCGTGGGTGGTTATGGGGTGCTCCTGGAGAGGCCAAGGTGAGTCTGGGGGCCTGAGGTGCTCTGGGGACCCCGCAAGGGTCTGGGGGTGCCCTGAGGTGTCCAGGGTTACTCTGGGGCTCTTGGGCGGTGCAGGAGCTCTGGGGCATTTCTGGCATTTCCCAGGGTGGTTCAGAAGGGGTCTGGGGTCCCCCGGGGGGCCTCCTGTGACATCCCCCCAGGACCCCCAGGGCTGTGTCCGGCTGGAGATGGTGAATGTGTCGCAGCTGCTGGAGACCCTGGCGCAGCACCTGAGGGGGCTGCAAGGGAGACCCCTCCACTTCCCCGGCTGCGCCCGCTTGCGCTGCCACCCAGGTACCCCCCCGGGACCCCCGAGAGACCCCTGTAACCCCCCCAGGGCAGCTGCTGACCCCCATCTCCCCCCAGACCCGGCGCTGACCAGCCCAGCAGTGCGGCACGAGGGAACCTTGGGGGCCAGGCAGGGACCCCCCAGCCCGGCTGGACATGGGCTGGTACTGCTGGGGGTAATTGGGGGGGCCCTGGGCCTGGTGGTGGCGGCCTGGGTGATGTGGAGGAGACCCTGTGCCCAGGTGGGGACACTGGGGACACTGAAGGGCACGGGGGATGCTGGAGGGGGTGGTTTCACTGGGGGCACTGGGGGTGGTGGGGGCACGGGGGGTGCTGTGTGTGTTGGGGACACTGGGGACACTGTGGGTGCTGGCTGTCTTGGGGTCACTGGGAGCACTGAGGACACTGGGAGCACTGGGGAGCACTGGGAGGTCACTCCCCTCAGCCCCCCCAGCCCGCACAGGGACCCCCGACATCGGAGCAGGACGGGACCTGAGTGGCCAAGCAGTACTTGGGCACAGACAGAGGTACCAGGAGGGCTCCCAGATACTGGGATCACCGGGAATGTCCTGAGGGGGGCCAGGGGTGGCCCCTGGATCATCAAGTCCTCACCCTCTGCCCCTGTCCAGGCTGGCCCGAGCCACTGGTGAGGAACGGGGATTCCCCAGTTCCCTGCTAGAAGCCCTTGGGAGCCACACCGGGATCTCCTGGAGCCACGGAGAGACGAGGGGGCCCAGCCTGGCCCCCTGAAGCACCCATAAAGCTGATATTGACACCCTGACTCTGACCCTGCTCTGGGAGGGAGGAACTGGGCAGACTGTGACGAGCGTTTGGGGGAACTGGAGTGGGCTGGACACAGCAGTGCCCAGCTGGTCTTTACTGGGGGTCTCACAGGGGTGGGGGGCTCCCGTAGCGCAGCTGGGGCTGGGGCCACTGGCAGGGCAGGAGGTAGAGCAGGGCCAGCAGCGCCAGCAGTGCCAGAGCCCACGGTGACAGCGGCGTCCAGGGTGTCAATGGTGACAACTTTGCCCACGGTGACAACGGCGCCTGTGGGACCAGCGCCTCGGCCACCTCCTCACTGCTCCCCACCAGGCCTCCTCCTCCGGACGGCGCCGTCCCTGTGTCCTCCTCCTCCTCCTTGTCCCCTGTCCCCTGGGCAGAGCCTCTGGGTCAGTGGCTGAGGGGACCCTGCAGGGTGTCCCCTGACCCCACTGATACCTGGATCACTGCCGCCGTGGCCTGGATGTCCAGCTGGCTGCGTGGGCACCACGGGCGCCTGTGGGAGGGAGAGGAGAGTGAGAATGCTGAGGTGAGGACTCTGGAGTGTCCTGAGGATGTCCTCGTCCCACGTGTCCCTCCGTACATGGCCCAGGCGTCCCGCATCTGGCCCAGCTGCTGCCGCAGCCGCGTCGTCTCCAGACGCAATTCCTGGGGGGAGAAGGGGATGGTCACCCTCTGCCCTTGACCCCCACCATGAGAGTGGCCACCATGGGGCTCTGCTGTGGCCCAGGGGCTCTGTGGCCACTGTCTGGGCTCACACCAGGCCAGACGTGCCGTACCTGCACCACCCGCTCGTACTCCTCCAGTGCTGCTGTTAGCTCCTGCGCCCGCTGCCCTGCCTGTGGGACAGGGCCTGGACGTGAGGGGCCGTGGGAGAGGGCTGGGGGTGGCCCTGGTGGCAGCTGAGGTGGTGGCAGTGTCACTGGGCAGCGCTCACCTGGGCAAGAGCTGTGTCCCGGGCAGAGAGCAGGGCAGTACCACGGCAGAGCTGGGCCTGGGCAGAGTGATGGGGACAGGGGATCTTCATCACTGTCTAACACAAGCCCCCAGCACCCGCCCACCGTGGCCACTGTGCCACCGCTCACCTCCAGGCTGGCCATCCGGGCCGCCTGTGCCTGGATCTGCTCGCGCAGTTCCTGGCCCTCGGCGAGGAGCCGCTGGTTCTGCCAGGGGTGAGACAGGGCTGGGGTTCCCCGTGGCACTGCCCCGCTGAGGCAGACCCCGGTGCCAGGCTCACCTCCTCCTGTAGACCCTCAGCCCGTGAGCACAGGCTGCGCTGCTCCTTGTCCTGGAGGAGGGCATGGCCATGAGAGGAGCCGGTGTGACACCGCACGTTACACCCGTGTTAAGCTGTGGCGCCTCAGCACAGCCTCTCACCGTGTGCCGTGCCTGCCGCCGGAGCTCGGTGTTCTCCTCCTCCAGCCGCTTCACCGTGGCCTTCATGTCGTCCAGCTCCTCGACGGCCACCCTGGCCTGCTCCAGCGCTTGCCGGCTGCTGCCGAGGGTAAATGGCATTTCAGCATTCCCAGGATGCTGATGCAGACCCCGTGCCCGGGAGCCCCTCAGGAGCACCTTCGCAGCTGTGCCTGGAGCTGCGCAATCTCCTCGGCCAGGCGGGCATTGAGCTCCTCGGCCAGCTCAGCATCCCTCTGCAGTTTGGCATTCTGGGCCGCCAGTTGCCGGGCACGGCTCCGCAGCCCCGCGGCCTCGACGCTGCTGGGGAGTCCCACTGGTCTGGGAGTGCTCCCGGGAGCACGGTCAGGGACGGCAGGGTGTCCCTGCAGCGGGCACTTACGGGCTGGTGACGTCCGTGTTGTCACCCTGGAGCTGCACAGCTGCTGGGGATGCACACTCGTTGTCCTCTGCGAGACGGGACACAGCGGGCTATTTGCATCCCCATTGGGGCCACCCCGACTCCCTTTTCCCGTGCCAACACCCACCCGCCGGCACTGATCCGGTGTCACCAGTCACCGTGTCCTGCTCCTCGGCCCTGCATGGACGGAGCCGTGGGTCAGCACCGCTGACCGGTCCAGCTGGCCCCAGGCGCTGCCCCATCTCTCGGCGCTGACCCGTCCTGCCGGCAGGCTGCGATCCAGGCGCCCATGGCGCTGCGGAACCGGCTCCAGTCCAGCGCCGTGCCCGCGGCCGCAGGGTCCAGCGCCCGCCGCAGCGCCCGCAGCCGCCCGTCGTGCCCGCTGTGCCCCGTCATCGCTGCCACGTACTCCACCACCCGCTGCGGCTGCACCATCCCTGCGGCGGCCGGAGTGCTCAGGGACCGTCCCGGGGGACTTTGTCTGTGGCCACCGCGGCCACTGGGGGGTTTGGCTACCTGTTCGCTCGGGGTCGCAGGCAGCGAAGGTGCAGTCCAGGGCAAACTCGTCCGAGCAGCCGCTCTCGGCAGGGGCTGAGGGGGGGACATGGGTTATGGAGGGGCCCGGCGCCTCACCCCCCACCCCGCTCCCTCATGGTCCCCGCACCTGGCAGGGGGATAACGGCGCCCGAGGCGCAGGGACCCTCTGCAGCCATCGTGTTCGGGGGTGCTCCGGTGTCGCCGCTGCCCCGGGGCACAGGCGGGGCCGGGGGTTTCTGTGGGGTCCCGGGAGCGTCGTGCGACTGAGGGGGAGCCGGGGGGGGGGGGGGCGGCAATCGCCTCACGGCGGAGCAAAGGGGCGGGGCCTCGCGCGAGCCGTTCCCGCCCAGAGGACAGGGGCGGGGCCACAGGGAAAGGGGCGTGGCCCAGGTTGCTCCAGGCGGGGCCCTCCCGGTCCCGGCTCCGTTCCACTCGGAACCGTCTCAGTTCCGCTGCTTCCCAACGGCTTTTATTGAACGACAAAGCCCTCCGCGCTTTCCCCCAAAGCCACCCTGGCCCCCTCAGAGCCCCCGCAGCAGCTTCTCATAGCGAGAGTCCAGGTTCCGGATCAGGAACATCGACAGCATCAGCAGGGAGAGCTGAGAGCAGAGAACAGGATCAGCCCTCCCGGATGCCCTCGGAGCCCTGACCCTTTTCCCGGCCACCCTGAACCCCCCACGGACCCTTCTGGTCACCCTGATCTCCCACCAACCCCCTGGCTCCCCACAGACCATGCCCTGAACCCTCCCTGGCGCCCCCCCAGCTGCTGCCCAGCCCACCTGGGCTGTGGTCCCACAGCCTCACGACCACCCCCAGGCCCCCACAGTTCAGCCCCCCGCCCCAAGATATCCCCCCTACCTCCCCCAGGCCGATGCCTATGCAAACCCCCACGAAGGTGACCAGGTTTCCAGCTAGCCAGGTCTGGACCCTCTCCTTGCAGCCCTGCAGTGACAACTGGGGGTCACCTGGAGCCCCCCACAGAGCTCCAGAATCCCCTGATTCCCCCAGGCCTCACCCTGGGGGAGATGTCCTGGGGGGCAGCCGTGGGGCAGCGGCCATGGGGGAGCATCCATGGGGTCTTGTGGGTGCTGTTGGGTGCCCTGAGGCAGGAGCAGGCGATGGCCCTGGCCCTGTCCTTGTCCCTGGTGGTGTCATCGTGGTGGTCCCAGTCCTGGGGTCCTTTCCAGCCACAGCAGCCGAGCTGGGGGGGGGCGGGAGGGCAGGGGGTCAGTGCGCTGGCCATGGGGTGGCTCTGGAGTCCTTTTGGGGGATCTCACCTGCTGCTGGACAGCGTCCCAGCTCTCGTGGGGGTCCCCAGGTGGTCCCTGTACCGGGTACCCCCGGATCAGCTCCTCTGCGTAGGTGGCCACCTTTGTAGCCAGCTGGGGAGGGGGATCAGCACAGCATTGCCCCATGACCCTGGGGTCCCCCCGACCCCGGGGTCCCCCTCCAGCCCCGGGTTTGCCCCTGCACTCACAGTGGCACGCTGCGTGTAGACGATGATGGCCACAGTGATCTGGGCAGCGAAGAGCAGCAGCAGGAGCCCAAAATACTTTTGGGATAAACAGGAAAGGTGGGGTCAGCCAGATCTCCCCCCCAGCCCCTCCCCAGCGCTGGAGGCAGCTCAGAGGGGACCCCCCGCCGCCCGCTGCTGCTGCCCAGGCACAGGATGTGGTGGCACCACGTGGCCCCGCGGTTGCCCCAGGAAGTTGCAGCACAGCTGCCCCAGCCCCCGCAGTTCCGTGACCCCTGGCGAACCCCCTCAGCCCCCCAACTCACCAGCCCCAGCATGACCTTGACCTCCTTGAGGGCCCCCAGGCACCCCAGGAATCCCAGGAGCATCGTGACGATGCCGACTGCAGAGAAGCCGTAAGACCAGACCCTCAGGCTGACCAGTGGTGACCCTGGGGGACACAGTGGGGAGGTCAGGGAACCTCCCAGCTCGGGGTGCCAGATGTCATGGGGTACCCCACGCTTTGGGGGTCCCTTACCCAGCACGGCGGCGAAGCTCTGCCGGTCGAAGAGGACCCAGAAGCTGAAGGCGAGGAGGAGGATGCCCAGGAACTGCAGGGGCCGGGGAGAGTCCAAGTCAGGAAATGGGGGACCCCCAGCGCCCACAAACGCTGGGAGATTGTTGGCCGCCCCCAGGTCCCACCGAGTCCCCTCAGCCCCAGGTTCCCCCATCTCCCCCTGACCCCAAGTCCCCCCAGGCCGTAGGTGCCACATCTCCCCCTCTCCTCCCTGCTCCCCGAGTGCCCCCCCAGCCCCCCACTCACGAAGAAGAAGAGGTTGAGGAGGAAGACGAAGCATTTGGTGCAGCCGAGGCAGCTTTTGGGGCTCATGTCTGCACGGGGGTCACACACGCGGCTTCAGAGCCCACCCCAAGCCCGAACCGCCCCCCGGGCCCCCGGTTTCCCCCGCGCACCGGCGGCCGCTCCTCCCGCCCCGTCCGGCGTCGCCGCCTCGGGCCCCGCAGCAGGCACCGGAGGGGGCGGAAGCTCTCAGGGGCGTCGCCCGGGACCCCCATGGACTATGGGGGCGGCGACCCCCGGTGTGACCCCTGGGAGTGTGGGGTGACCCCGGGGGTCCCGGGGGGCTGCGGGGGCGGGGCCGAGCCCGGGAGCGGGGTGGGACCGAGCAATGAGTGACGGGCCGAGGGGCGGGGCGGGGCCGAGGGGCGGGGCGGGGCCGAGGGGCGGGGCCGGGCCGAGGGGCGCGGCCGCCCCGCCCATGGATAGCTGCCCGCCTCAATCACGTGACCAGGGCGCACCGCCCTCGCCGCCGGTGTCACGTGACGCAGGCGGGGACCACGTGGTTCGGGCGCGATGGCGGCGGCGGCGGCTTCGGCCCAGCGGGGCGGGGGCAGCGGCGGCGGCGGCGGCGGCGGCGGCGGCGGCGGCAGCAGCGGCGATCCCGGGGCCGGGCCGGGGGGCGGCTCCGGCGAGCCCGCCCCGCCCTCGGGGGGCGGTGGTGAGTGGGGGGGGGGTGGCGGGACCGGCGGAGGGGCGCGGCCTGTACGCCCGCGGGGGGCGGTGGCGGCGGCCGGGGTCGGTGGCCGCTGCTCCCCGGTAAGCGCCCCGCTCTCCGCAGGGGCCTCCTCGGACCAGATCATGCAGACGGGGGCGATCTTGCTGAAGGCGTGAGTAGGGAAGGCGGGAGAACGGGCGGGGCTGGCGGGGGACAAGGGGCGACCTGCGGGGCACGGGGTGCGGGGGGGACCGCGGAGCGGGAGAGGACTCGGGGGGGCGAGAGAGGGTGCGGGGGGAACGCGGGGTGCGCCTCAGGGGTTGAGGACGTGGGGGACGAGACGGGACACTTGGGGTGCAGGCGGCCCTGGGACTGCGGGGGAACTTGGGGTGACTTGGGGGGACAGGGGGGCACTTGGGAGGGACTTGGGGGGTTTGTAGGGACTCTGCGGGGGACTCAGAACTTGGGGAGGCTTGAGGGGCTGCAGAACTGGGGGGGACGTGGGGTGCGGGGGGGAATTGGGGCACATGGAGGGGACTCGGGAGGAGCCCAGGGGGACACAGGGTACAGGGGGCACTTGGGGTCCATGGGGCGCTGCTGGGGCATCTGGGGGGGACGGGAGAGGGTCCTGGAACTTGGGGTCCAGCTGGGACACGGGGGGCCCTGGGCTCCAGGTGAGACCCGGGGGTGGGGGTCCCACGGAGCCGGGGCAGGTACCCGAGTGCCGGGGGTCCCAGGTTCGTGCGGGACCGCGTGGAGCGCTGCGGGGACCCCCAGGCCGTGGCCCTGAGCGTGGCCGAGCTGGGCGAGCCCCAGCCCAGCAGCCCCGACACCAAACGCCTCAGCGAGTGCCTGCGGCGCATCGGCGACGAGCTGGACAGCAACATGGAGCTGCAGAGGTGGGCAGCAGCCGCCGCCTTCTGGGGGTGTCTGGGGCGTCCCCCAGCCCGCCCTGACCGTCCCCACCGTCCCCTGCCCCAGGATGATCGAGCAGGTGGGCTGTGACGCCCCCAAAAAGCTGTTCTTCCGCGTGGCCAAGGAGATGTTCGCCGACGGCACCTTCAACTGGGGCCGCGTGGTTGCCCTGTTCTACTTCGCCTGCAAGCTGGTGCTGAAGGTGGGTGTGGAGCTCCCCAGGCCCCCCCGGGCCCCTGTGAGCCCCCCTGAGCCCTGCCTGCTCCCTCCCTGCAGGCTCTCTGCACCAAGGTCCCGGAGCTGGTCCAGACCATCCTGCACTGGACCATGGAGTACCTCCAGGAGCACGTGCTGGCCTGGATCCAGGCCCAGGGTGGATGGGTGAGGCCCCAGCCCCACCATTCCTCATGGGGCCAAGCCCCTGATCCCTCCCTGACCCCCCTTTGTACCCCAAACGCCGCCGTTCTTCGAGGGGCCGAGCCCCTGTTTTTTGGGAATTTCCCTTCCCCTTTGTACCCCAAACCCTCCCTGCCCTCCCGTTTCCCGGCTCCCCTCAGCTGGCTTGTTCAGGGAGGAAGGTTGGGAACCCCCAACACGTGGTGACCTTCCCTCTGCTGTGTCCCCTCTCCCCAGGAAGGGCTCTTGTCCCACTTTGGGACCCCCACCTGGCAGACCATCACCATCTTCGCCGCCGGCGTCCTCACGGCCTCGCTGACCATCTGGAAGATGTCCTAGACTCTCGGGGGGGCCACGTTTTGCCCCCCCCCACCCCCGGGACCCCTCCTGGGACTGGCCCTGCCGGCAGGGATGGTGCTGACCCCCAGTGCCCTCCGGGGCCGGGAGGGTTTTTAACCAACAGGACTTGCTCACCTGGATTTGGGGGCGGTGGTGGAGCGGGGGGACCCTCCCCTCCCACCCCCAGCCCCCCCCAGCCCTTTCCCATGAGTGTCTGGAGGCCACAGCTGGGATTTGGGGGGGGGTTGGGGGTGAATGGGGTGGTGACACCCCCTGTCCCCTCCGGTGCCCCTCCAGTCCCGGTGCTGAGCCTCCCTGGCCTCGGTTTGACCCCAGGGCTCGTGGTGCTGTGAGTGGGGGGAGCTCCTGCGGTTCCACCCCCCGCTACGGGGGGGATGGGGTGTCTCTGTGACCTCCACAAAATGGGGGGGGGGGGGGGGGGTGGGCGTGGGGGGGAGGGTTACAGCCATGGCTGTAGGGTGAGTATTTATTGGGGGTCCCCACCCCCCAAAAAGGGCCCCCCCAGGTGCAATACCCCCCTCCCGGGGCGGAGGCTCTCAGGGTGGGGGGGGCCACACCCCCCGTTTACACCCCCTCAACCCCCCCCGGTTTTGGAGGCCCCCCCGAGGCGGAGGGGGGGGCGGGGAGGGGCAAAGTGACCCCTTCTCCCCACCCCCACGGTGCTCTTGGGGGGTGACGTCACGGGGAACGCCCCCTCCCGAAAAATGGGTGGGTCCTGCCTTCCCCCCCCCCCATTGCTTCTCTCCGCAGTGGTTTTTTTCTTCTCTTTTTTTTGTACTTTGGTTTTTGTATCTCGGGAATTTCGATGGAAATAAAAGGCAAACGCCATGTTTCGTGGGCATGTCCCCCCCGCCCCCCGCCTCCGTGTCCCCGTCCCGGCCCCAAAGACCTCGGGGAGCCCTCGGAGATCTCGGGGTGCAGATGGGGAAGGTGGGGGGGGGGCAGGAATTGGGGGGGCAGCGCCGCTTTCACTTTCGCTTTCGCCACGTGGCTGGGCGGGGGGCGGCTGCCCGGGGGCGTCCTGACGGGATCAGGGTCCCCTCCCCCCTTTTGTCCATCCGCATCGGGGGGATCCGGGGTCCTGCTGGAAGGGGGAGAAGTGGATGCGGGTCCCTCCCGGGGAAGGGTCGTCCCCTCCCCCGCAGGGACAGGGGGATGTCTGGGGTCAGTGGGGCTGGAAAAGGTCTGTGTGTGTGTGGGGGGGTGTCAGGTCCCGATCCCGGGTGTCACTGAGCAGCCGGGGTGGGGCGGGGGGTGTTGGGGTGGGGGTTCCACGGGCCCTCCTCCACGGGGCCCTGTCCTTCCCGCAGCGCCGCCCCTGGACCCCGCGCCAAAGGGACTTTGGGGTGGCTCTGGGGTGGCTCTGGGGTGGCTTTGGGGTGGCTCTGGGGTGGCTTTGGGGTGGCTCTGGGGTGGCTCTGGGGTGGCTCTGGGGTGGCTTTGGGGTGGCTTTGGGGTGGCTCTGGGGTGGCTCTGGGGTGGCTTTGGGGTGGCTCTGGGGTGGCTCTGGGGTGGCTCTGGGGTGGCTTTGGGGTGGCTCTGGGGTGGCTCTGGGGTGGCTCTGGGGTGGCGGTCCCCGGGTGTCCGCGGCCGCCGCGCCCCCCCTTCTCCCCGGACTCTGCTCCCAGCTCCAGCCGAGCCGGGCGCCGCTGGAGCTGCGGGGGGCGGTGAGAAGGGAAGCGCTTTGGGGCTCCCAGCTCGTTCCAAGCAGACCCCCCAGTTCCCCCCAGTCCGGAGCGGCGGAAACGCGGAGTCAGCGCTTCCCCGGGGCCAGGTTCCTCTTTCACGGGCCCGGCGCTGAGTCAGCTCCTTCCGCACCCCGTACCCTATTAAACTAATAAAACCTATTCTTAAAAGCGCCTCAGACCCGGCAGAACACCCGAAAACCACCCCCGCAGCTCCTCCCCAATCCCCACCAGACTCCCTGGGCCCCCCAACCCAGCAGGGAACTGGGGCTCGCCCCGGGGCACCACTGACAGGGGGACACACAAAGGTGGGGTCGGACCCCATCCCCCCAGGATCCTGCCCAGTCATGCTGACTGTGGGAGCGTGTGACAAACACGGCCAAGGGCCAAGGCCGCCGCGCCCTGCCCGGTGCTTCCGGAGGGGACAGAGGAGAGGAGAGGAGGGGAGGGGAGGGGGGTGCCCCCTTTCCCCGCCCAGCGGGCTCGGGCTATAAAAGCCGCGCCAGGGGCTGAACGCCCGCAGCCGCGTTCTCGCTTCAACAGTGCTTGAACGGAACCGGCTGCTCCCGGCCCTTCCTCCCTCCATCCCGGCTGTCCGTCCGTCCATCCGTCCATCCGTCCATCCGTCCATCCGTCCCGCCATGGACTCCCAGATCCGCCAGAACTATCACCGCGACTGCGAAGCCGCCGTCAACCGCATGGCCAACATGGAGCTCTACGCCTCCTACGTTTACCTCTCCATGGTAGGGGGGCTCGGGACTCCCGCCCCCCCCGGGGTTGGGGGACCCCTCTTCCCGCACCCCAAAACTCACTTCTGTCCCGCCTCAGTGCTGGTGGGGGCGGCGCCGCTCGGAAGGAATCCGGGGAACTTGGGGGGTCCTGGGGGACCCCTCCTCACGTCCACTCCCCTCCCCTCTCTTCCGCAGGGGTTTTACTTCGAGAGGGACGACGTGGCCCTGCCGCGGCTGGCCCGGTTTTTCCTGGAGCAGTCGCGGGAGGAGCGGGAGCACGCCGAGGGGCTCCTGCGCTTCCAGACGCGCCGCGGGGGCCGCGTTCTCCTGCAGGACATCAAGGTGTGCGCTGGGGGGACGGGGCTGTGCCTGGGGAGGCGGTTGCCTGGGGGGTAGCGGGCCGCTCGGGGTGACGCTCCGTGCCCCGCAGAAGCCGGAGCGGGACACCTGGGGGTCGGCGCTGGAGGCGGTGGAAGCGGCGCTGCAGCTGGAGAAGTCGGTGAACCAGGCGCTGCTGGACCTGCACGGCCTGGCTGCCGAGAAGGGAGACCCCCACGTGAGTGGTGCTCCGGCTTTCCCCACCGGCCCTCCTCAAGGGTCTGATTTCCCCAGCATGCTCCAAATTCCTTCCTTTCCCCATGCATGTGCCTTGGGACCACCCCGGGGCTCCCCCTCCCAGGGATTCCTTGGAATCCCTGCTGCTTCTGGGGGGGGTCCCTCACCTCCCCGCAGACCCTCGGCCCTGCCTGATCTCTCTTTGTCCCACAGCTTTGTGATTTCCTGGAGTCCCACTACCTGGACGAGCAAGTGAAGGCCATCAAGGCATTGGGGGACCATGCCACCAACCTGCGGCGCCTGACCGGCGGGGCTGCTGGGCCCGGGGCGGGCCCTGCTGGCCTCGGCGAGTACCTGTTCGACCGTCTGAGCTTGGAGGAGCGCAGCTGAACCTCCCCCAGCTTCGCCTCCACGGGCAAGCCCCCAGGACCGTCTTCCTGGGCCCCCCAGACCCTTGTAACCCCCACTGCCCCGCTCAAGGGGGCTCTGCCTGCTGGGCCCTCCCAGCATGATTCCAATAAAGGGTCTGTCTTCGCCTCCCTTTGTCTCCTCTGTATTTGCTCCCCTCCACAGCGGAGGAGACAGCAGGAGTTGGACTGGGGGCAGTGGGCCTGGCAGAGGAGGGGGGAGGTGGCATGGCCCCTTCACAGACGGGCAACACCTGGCCAATGTGGAGGAATTTCAGGTGTTGCTGCGCACGTTCTGCCCCTGTAGGTGGTTTCCCTGAGGAAACCAGGAGAGGCTCCTTTACCACAGGAAGGAGAGCCTTCCACTTCATGCTATGCTAGGCCAGCGAGAGCTCTCATTCCTGGCAGCTTTTGTCTGGGAGAAATCCTCCAACATCTGCAGTTTTAGGAGGTAGAATCCCACTTTCAGCCTGAAGCCCAAACCCATTTTTTGCTGGAGGTACCTGGTTGTGAACGATGTCCCTCTTCCACAGAAAGAAAAGCTTTCCACCCTAATGTCCTGGCAGAAGTGCAGAGAAGAACAGCAGGGCACAGCCTCTCAGTTGGGTTTTGTCACATATGGACTGCTACTTAGTAATCACTTAGGAATAATTTCCCAAGTTCACAACAAATTATCCAACTTATCTCGCTACGCTGCGGAAGCACAAAGTTTTATATCTCACTCGTTTACTGCCTTTTTTTTGCTCAAAGTAGTTATAGAAAAAAGAAAGCATTACCTTTTCCCTGAAAAGTTTGCTTCTAAACAGACCCCTTTACCCACCAGGAATTTAAGTCATAGGAGCCAAAGAGCTGCAGTTCCTCTGAAGGCTTTTATACCCAGTGGGATTTGTCTCCTCCCTTTTCCCTGGGAGGCATGGGAAGGGTTAGGGTTAGGGTTTGGGTCTTAGGGTTAGAGTTATGGTCAGGGTTACAGTCCTAGGCTTAGGGTTAGGGTTAGGGTTAGTGTGATTGACATTAGGAACCTGGGGTGGAGACTTTGGTTTCCCTTGGAAAAGGGCCACCGTTCGTGTCTAATGCTGTCTGCCTGCCACTGGGCTGCTGTCTGCTCAAATCCAACTAAAATTCCATGCGAATGAGGATGTCCCCCAGATGCAATCAACTACCAGATGGAAGTTTGTCGGCCCTTGTAGTGCCAAAGGCCTCCTACAAACTGACATCAGGAACGTGGGGTGGAGACTTTGGTTTCCCACGGAAAAGGGCCACCGTTGGCGTCTAATTTTGTCTGCCTGCCAGAGTTAGGGTTAGGGTTACGGTCAGAGTTACGGTTAGGGTTCAGGTCTTAGGGTTAGAGTCACAGTTACGGTCTTAGGGTTAGGGTTATGGTTAGGGTTATGGTTAGGATGGGTTAGGGTTAGGGTTAGGGTTATGGTGAGAGTAACGATTGGGGTTCAAGTCTTAGAGTTATGGTTAGGTTCAGGGTTATGGAGTTTTTGGGGTTTTTCGGTTTTTTAGGGACTTTTTTTTTTTTTTTTTTTTTTGGTTTTTTTAGGGTTTTTTTGGGGTTTTGGGGGGCATTTTTGGCGTTTTTTAGAGATTTTTTTGGGTATTTTTGGGGGGGGGTTTGGGCTCTGAGTCTCGACTGCCAGGTGCAGGGGAGTGCAGCCACAGCCCAGCTCCTGGGGGGGGCAGAGAGGGAGATTTTCGGGTTTTTTGGGATTTTTTGGGGGGGTTTTGGGGATTTTTTGGTTTTTATTTTTGGGATTTTTTTTGGTTTTTCTGGGGTTTTGGGGGTTTTTTTAGGGATTTTTTGGGGTTTTTTGGTTTTTGGGTCTTTTTAGGGATTTTTTGGTGGTTTTTGGGGGATTTTTTTTTTTTTTTAGGGATTTTTTGGGGTTTTTTTGGGTTTCTTTTTTGGGGGGGACGTTTGGGCTCTGAGCCTCGACGACCAGGTGCAGGGGGATGCGACCGCAGCCCGGCTCCTGTGGGGGGAAAACAGAGAGATTTTGGGAGGTTTTTGAGGTTTTTTGGGGTTTTTTAGGGTTTTTTTTTGATTTTTAGGGGTTTTTAAGGATTTTTTGGGGGGTTTTTTGGGGTTTTGGGTTTTTTTTTAGGGATGATTTTGGGTTTTTTGGGTTTTTTTAGGGATTTTTTTTTCATTTTTTTGGGGTATTTTTAAGGATTTTTTTTTGGGGGGGTTTTGGGATTTTTTTGGGTTTTTTTAGGGATTTTTTGGTTTTTTTTGGGTTTTTTTGGTTTTTTTGAGGTTTTTAGAGGATTTTTTCGGATTTTTTGTGTTTTTTTGGGTTTTTTTTTAGCAGGGTTTTTTGGGGGGGTGGGGGGGTTTTGGGAGTTTTTGGGGGGCTTTTTTTGGGGGGGGTGTGGAATTTTTGGGACTTTTTGGGTGGGTTTTTTGGGAGTGGGGGGGCACCCACGGGGGCGTCGGGGTCGGCGCTGCTGCGGAGCAGCAGCTGCACCAGCTTGGGGTCGCGGCACAGGACAGCGACGTGCAGGGGGATGTAACCTGGGGGAGGCCAGAAAAACGGGAAAAACGGTGAAAAATGGGGAAAAACGGTGAAAAATGGGGAAAAACAGGCAGGGGACACAAAGAAAAGGGTAAAAAATGAAGAGGAAATGGTTAAAAAGGGAGAAAACTTGGGGGGAATGTGAGAAAAATGGTAAAAAATGGAGAAAATAAGAGAGAACAATAAGAAAATGGTAAAAAAATGGAGAGAAAATGCTCTCGATTGGCTAGCCCTGATCTATTGCTCAGCGCTCAATCGGCAAGCCTGGATCGATTGCTCGGCACTTGATTCACCAGCCCGGGTCGATAGCTCGGTGCTCGACTCATAATGCATATATCGATTGCTCGGCGCTCGATTTGTAATGCCTGGATCGACCGATCGGCGTTCGACTGCTAATGCCTGAATCGATTGCTCGGCGCTCGATCGCTAATGCCTGAATCGATTGCTCGGCGCCCGACTGCTAATGCCTAGTTCGAGTGCTCGACGCTCGACTGCTAATGCCTGAATCGATTGTTCGGCGCTCGACTGCTAATGTCTGGATCGCTTGCTCGATGCTCGATTACTAATGCCTGGATCGATTGCTCGGCGCTCGACTGCTAATGCCTAGTTCGATTGCTCGACGCTCGACTGCTAATGTCTGAATCGATCGCTCGGCGCTCGATTGCTAATGCCTGGATCGATTGCTCGGCGCTCGACTGCTAATGCCTAGTTCGATTGCTCGGCGATCGACTGCTAATGCCTAGTTCGATTGCTCGGCGATCGACTGCTAATGCCTAGTTCGATTGCTCGACGCTCGACTGCTAATGTCTGACTCGATTGCTCGACGCTCGATTACTAATGCCTGGATCGATTGCTCGGCGCTCGACTGCTAATGCCTAGTTCGATTGCTCGGCGCTCGACTGCTAATGCCTAGTTCCATTGCTCGACGCTCGACTGCTAATGTCTAAATCGATTGCTCGGCGCTTGATTGCTAATGCCTAGTTCGATTGCTCGGCGCTTGATTGCTAATGCCTGGATCGATTGCTCGGCGGTCGATTGCTAATGCCTAGATCGATTTTTTAGCGGTTTTGCTGGTTTTTTTGGTGTTTTTTGGGATTTTTGTGGAGTTTTTGGGGGTGAGTTTTGGGCTCTGAGCCTCGACTGCCCGGTGCAGGGGGGTGCGGCCATAGCCCGTCTCCTGGTGGGGGCAAATAGAGAGATTTTGGGGTTTTTTTGAGGGTTTTTGGGGGGTTTTTAAGGTTTTTTTTTTGGGATTTTTAGGGGTTTATTTAGGAATTTTTTGGGGGGTTTTGGGTTTTTTTTGGGATTTTTTGGGGTTTTTTTAGGGATTTTTGGGGGCATTTTTGGGGATTTTTTGGGGGGTTTTGGGGGGCGGGTTGCGAGTTCGGCCGAACGCAGCGACCAGTGCCGACTTCTGCCGAACCGAACCGAACCGAACCGAGCTCAGCCGAACCAGCCGCCTGCTCTCGTGCCCATTAATTAGCGCGAGTGCGCTCACTGCCTAACGAGCTCCTGCCCGCCCCCCACTCCCGTCCGTGTCTGTGCGGGGGCTGGCAGGCTGGGCAGCAGGGAAACACCGAGCAAACGCCGCTCTGCGGGGGGAACGCGAACCGGCGGCGCCGCTTTCCCGCGCGGCCCCGCCCCTCAGGGAGCCGAGCCGAGCTGAGCTGGGCGGAGCGCAGCGCAGCGAGCGGCACCGAGCGCAGCCGAACAGAGCCGAGCTTCCCCGAAGAGCCGAATCTAAACGACTGCATCCGGTAACAGCCGAGGTGTGCCGGGAACAGCCGAGCATAGCCGAGCTTCCCCGAAGAGCCGAATCTGAACGACGGCATCCGGAAATAGCCGAGCATAGCCGAACAGAGCCGAGCTTCCCCGAAGAGCCGAATCTAAACGACGGCATCCGGTAACAGCCGAGCATAGCCGAACAGAGCCGAAAATGGCCGAGTTCAGCTGTTCAGCTTGTGAAAAACGACGTTTCACCTTTTTTATATTAATTTATAAGTTTAATAAAAATAAAATAAAATAGAATAAAAATAGACAATAAAGGAGAAAAAAAAAAACAAAGCTCTTTTCGGCCGAGGTGCTGATTCCAACAACATCAGCACACCGTCTTTTTTCAGATCCTTTGCTTTTAAGGACTTCTGTGTTACATATTTAAATGAGCTAATACATGATTCAAATATTCGTTTTTGGTTTCAAGACTTCCCTTAATTATGGAGTTTTTCTATGTGGCCTTGCTAAGTCTAGATAGAGGTAGTAAATCTCTCTTGTCAACAAGGCTCAGTTGCTCCTTATCTTCAGGGATTCCAGATGCCCCTCCTGTCTTCTGTCTCTTTGAGGAATTAAAAAAAACAACAATCCCATCTCTACTTTGTTACAATCTAAGAATACTTATCTATCACAAATTTTTAAAATCTATTAATTTAAAAAAACCAATGCAATATAACTTTCCAATATTATACATAAAGCAATCTGCTTGTTATACGCAAAAAGCCAACTCCAAAATACGCATTTATAACAAGCTGCTGCTCCCCCGGCGGGCTGGCGGGACACGATGCCGCTGTGCCCCGGGAATCGGGGGTTCCCGGGGAAAGCGCTGAGGACAAGGCCGGGAAAGGGCCCCGAGTGCTCGTGTGTCCCCGAGAGCCCCGGAACACGTCTTTGGGGTGGTCTGTACGAGCCGCTCGTGGCCTAAGGGAGAGGGATTTCTCACAAGGACACGTGGCAATGGACAAGCGGAACGGCCCTAGGATGAAGGGAGGCAAGTTTCGATTAAATATCAGGAAGAAATGTTTCTTTTTCCCAAGGCATTTTCAATTTATACCAGAACCTTTCCTCTCCCCTCAGATCCCGCATCCTTCAGTTTTGAGTTTTCTCATAAAGAATTCTCTGCCTACACTGGAAAAAAGATTCCCTGGCATCATGGGGAGCGGAGGGGTTTGGGGAGTCCTGGGACTGGTTATCGTACGTGATTAAGAAATAATTTCTTAAGCTGTCAAGAAAACCAGGATCTCACATGTACTCTGAAATTCTCTCAACACCATTTGCTGCTTCTCTCTTTGCCAGGGCCCCAAGAAGTTCTGGGTCAGTTCTTGTTCCGTACTTGCCAGTGACCTTGAGAGATAAAAGAAGGCACCATTATTACTGCTAATTACGGCCACAGGCTTTAAACTTTCCACAAGTCAAAAGCTTCTGGAACCAGAGGCAGATATGCCTCACCCTGCCGGAGCTGATTGGTTCGTTCCCTCCCCTGCCCGCACAAACACTTCAGCCGCTCTGCCAAACCCAGCACTGTGATCTGACACAGAACCTTTTCCATTTTCAACTTATTGTCTTAGAACTTAAACAGCCATTAAAAATAGAAAACACATGAGATGGACAAAAGCACCCGATAATGGACAAATGTTCAGACTCACATCCTTCTGAAAAATGGTTTCTCCAAGTCTTTTAGTATCATCCCAAGCTCCTCTTCATCCTTAGGATCACTGCGCTGACTCCCAGGTACTTAGCAGGAAAAAGGAGACAGTGGGAACTTGGTGGCTTCCCTGAGATCGCTCCCGGCTCCCCCCGGCCCCACTCCGACCCAGCCCCGGCCCGGCCCCCCGGCCCCGGCTCCGCCCTGACTCCGGCCCCGTTCTCTCCGGCCCCGGCTCCGCCCTGACTCCGGCCCCGTTCTCTCCGGCCCCGGCTCCCCCCGCTCAGCCCGCCCCACCCGCCCCCGTCCTCCCCGTAGTAGATTCCTGTTTGTGTTGTGTCTGAGAAGTGGCGTTTGTGCTGGAGAAGTGCTGTTGGGAGGAAAGGATGGAATGCATCTTCTCCGGAGATGTGCAATGAAGGACTAAATTGCAAGGAAGGGGAGTATTTATAAACTCCATGTTTCCCTGTCATTCTGGGCATTTGGATTTAGCCTGGGCTGGTCAGTTAAATCAGAAAAAAGCCAAGCAAGCTCCTGAACTCCCTATGAATGTTTGAAACACCTCCACAGAAAGACAAGTTACTAGGGATTCCAAAAGCAAAATTGTAAATGAAGGCTAATGATTGCTGGGGAATTTCCTAAGGAGTTATGAACCTCAGGCATGTGGGATTTTGGAGGTGGAATCTCAATTCCAGCCTTGGGTACCTGCAGGAGAAGAGGGGTCCTTATCCATAACAAAGAAAGCCTGCTGCTGCAGTGTGTCAGCTGCAGACCAGGAGGTGTCCAGGGAATGAGCAGCAAGTCCCCTCTGCCCCTGCCCTGCCCTCACACTGAGAGTGGCAGAGCCACAGGCACAGCCACAGAGGCACAGGTGGGAGCTGTAAAGGATGATGCAGGCTCAGAGCAGTGCCTGGGGTGAGCTGTAAAGGATGGTGAGGGGACAGGGCAGCCCACAGGTGTGAGCTGTGAGGATGATGAGGGGGTGGCTCCTGCCAGGGGGGCTGCTTTAAGAGGGGAGCCTGGGCTCTCTTCAGCCTGGAGCTGCTGGAGCAGAGGGCTGAGGAGGTGCTGAGGGACAAACCTTTGTGCGCAGAGGCAGCAGGTGAGCCAGTGTGGGTTTGTAGGGGGCTTTTCTTTCCTTTCCCTTTTCAATTTCATCCTGCTAATCCTTTCCCAGTGTCCTCAAAAAAAGAAAAGTGGGGGTTATGAGGACAAAAAAAGTTCAAATCAGGGGAAGAAACTCTTCTCCACTTACAGTCTAAATTAGGAGGAATCCCCCTTTACCTGGGATTTTGATAAATAGTGATTTCTCTATAAGGTTTTTATTCACTATTACATTCTTTGGTGGTACACTGCTTTTTGTTTTGTTTGTTGGTATTATTTTTTTATGTGTAATTTGGTTTTTGAGTGATGATAACTTTATGGATGTGTTTGTTTGTATTTAAGGTAGAATTAATTTAAGTGGCTTTTTTTTTTAAAAAAACTTGTGATATGAGTTATTGGGGTTTTGTTTGTTGTATGTAGGCATTCAGATTGGGTGGGGCCAGCTTGGCTGGTGGAGGTTTGGGTGTTTTGTTCCATGCAGTTTTTAGTTTTTGGAAGCTTTTTCCCTGTAGTGGTTTTAAGGTGGCTGTTACTAACTTACTGTGTAGTTTTATTTTGTTTGTAGATACTGTATGATAAGGGATTTGGTCTATTTATTTAATACTGTATTTCTTAGTTCAGGTGTTGATTAGGTTGCTTTTGGACTGAGTTTTGTGGCTGAATTTTTTTGGTGGGGTGTTATATTTTTAAAGGATATGTTTTCTAAGGCTTACAATGCTGTGATGGACTGTAATGTGAGGTATTGAGTAGTCTTTGAATGATTTAGTGGTGGTTTTTATTATGGTGGATAGGTAGAGTTAGTTTTGGTGGGTCTGAGGTGCTGTGATGTCGTTAATCTGTTACAGATTTTAATATTTATAATTGGAACATTGTTATTGTACTTTAAGGTTAATTTATTTGGCTTGTTTGTTTGCAATGTGTGTTTTCTAGCTATGGCTAGAAACTGTATTATATATTTTATATATTGTATATTTTATTGTTATTATTATATTTATTATGTATTTGGGAGATATTGTTTATGGTTAAATTGATCTTTGGGTTTTGTGCATGCTGATAGGTGATAGTTTTGTTTTGATGGTTTGAGGCATTATGGGTTCATTGAGTCAGGAATAATTTTTTTGGTGTTGTTAATTTAAGTTTATTTGGGATATTTCTGTTATGGTAGTTTAATTTGTTTGTTGTTTTGCAGTTTTTTATTGGTTTTATTTCTGGGAACTTGGCTATTGATAGGATTGGTTTTTTAGGTAGTTTTTGGAGTAGTGATGTTCTGTTTTTAGTAGTTTAGATTTTTTCATGTTGTTAGGGGGTTTTTGTTAATTTTATAGAGTACTGATGATTATTTATGAGTTAGTGTAGGGCTTTTTTAGTCAGTTTTAGGGTCAGGTGAACAGTTTTGAGTTTAGTAAGTAGGTTTGATTGATCTTTTTTGTTAGTTCTTGTGACATGTTGTGTGTGTGGGATTCCATATGGTTGTTTTTAGTTCTTGTTTCATTTTTATGATGTGAAAAGAATGTGGTGTGGTTTGTTTGCTGGCAGTTGGTTGTATGGTGGAGTTTTTTAGTTTGTGGACTTTTTGTTAGTGAGATTAAAGTTTTTTATTTTTGAGTTAATTTGTAATTATGTTAAAGATTTCAGGGAGGTTTAGCTTTTTGATATGTGTGAAGAAGGTAATTTATTTGTTTTATGTGATATTGGTGGTGCGGTGGATAGAGGGAATTTTTGCAGTAGTCATTTTAAATGTTTGAGGTTTTTTGGCATTTGAAATACTTGTTTAGGAGGAAGTTTGTTTGGAATGTATGGGGTTTGGAGTTAGTTATAATAGTATATTTTAATTTTAGTTTTAATTAGATTTTTTAAAGTTTTATTATAGGTAAAAATTGTGATTTCTTTGTTATGTCAGTAAGAGAAATGGGTTTTGATTTTGTGTGTAGCGATGGAATTGGAGTATTCAGAGTACTAGTGTTGACTAAGAATTTAATTGTTGTGGTTTTGCTGTGTTAGATTAATGAATTGACGTACTTCGAAACACATGGGTTTTTATTTTTATGTGATTGCAAACAGGCCTTTTTAAGTTTGGGGTGATTCTGGGCATTCACTTGAGATTTTTTTAAGGGGATTGGACATGGGATTATTTTTATTATATTTGGAAAATTGATTATGGGTAATTAGGTTTGGTTTATTTTAGGGCAATTTTTTTTTTTTTTTCCAAAATTGATAAGTTTGTCTGGTTAGGGTATTTGTGTGGTGTTTTTGGTGCAACTCTAAGCATCCATCATTGTTAGTGAGTGTTAGCTGGTCTAATCATATTACACTGGGACCCACTCACAAACCGGACAACAGATCTGCTAAGATCATGTTTTGATGTTGGTTTTCTTTATTGTAGCTGGCAAAAAGACAGCAGCCCGGTGACAGCAGGAATTACCCAGAGGGCGAGCTGGCCTTCCTTTGCACCCGGCGATGTGGATTCTCATCCCCAGATGTCCCAGAGATAAGTGCAGGGCTACAGATCACAGAGGAGATCAAAAGCAGTGTGCTGGGTCGGGGGTCACCCGGAGGGATTTTTGATTCAGCTTTGGAGACGGGGATATCCAAGATGTGACCCCTTGGGCCCCATCGAAGGGAAGTCTCAGTTTTGATCACAATGCTGAGGTGTGCAGGGCAGAGCAGTCCCGGGGTGTGTTGTGTCACTTGTCTGTGGTGCCTTCTGTGTCTTCTGGGCATCTCATCTTTCACGGCTTTTGCCGTGGCCCTTCCGGGGGCCTCTTGGAAACCCTGGCGTCAGCCTTAGCATCTGCGCTCTCTGCGCTCCTCGGCCCGGCGCCTTTGACTCGGGAGCTGGGACAGGCATCGCCCCTCTCCTCAGGAGCATCCAGTCCGGTGTCCTTTCAGGTCTTGTTCTGAGCTGTGTCGACAGCTGTGCTCCGCAACGATCCATTCTGGCGGATTAGGACTTGTCAGAAGGCAAAGACAGGGAGGTGATTCTGACCGTAGCACTCTCGGGCATCCATCTTTGCGGTCCTTGGAATAAGTCATCCCGCTGGCATCTTCTTCCTGCAGGGTTCTGCGAGCCTGGCCAGCTCGCCATCGGTCTTACCTCAGTCACCTCATTCCGAGTTCTCTGGGTCCTCAGGGCCATTCTTGTGGCCGAGAGTTTTCTGTCCCCGTTGTGTTCCCTCGTTTGTGGTCTCCTGTGTCACGGGTGTGGGTGTGTGTTTGGCCCGGAGCTGCTCTGCCTTGCTGCTTAGTCTGGGTGTAGGAGTAATAGGGCAAGTGCTGGGGGCTTGAAATTTGTAATGTGGGGTGGAGTTGGACTGTAGAGAATATGCCTAGATTGACACAAGAGGTCTGGAGCTGTCAAGTTCTCCTGCAGCACTTTGACTTTTGTTGCTCACTTTCTTTCAGATGCAGATGGATAGAATGTGCGGCAGAGCACCCCATGCCGGGTGAGGGGGCTTCCCCTGAGGGGGTGGGTCACTGTTTGTCTTTGCAGGGGAAGTGTAAATGGTGGCTCTGTCACAGCACTGTTCTTTGTCTTTATTTCTAGGAAGTGGAGCTGCGTATCTGCAGTAAAGGTCAGTGGAGGGAGGTGAGCAGAGATCGGAGGGCAGAAGCAGTTGTCACTGCTCAGGTCTCGATTTCTGGTGCAGCTCCAAGCATCATCTGGGGCTTTTTTATTTTAGGTGTTCTGCTTGCCAGTTCTCCTGACCCGGGCTGCCAGAGGCCAGATGGATGCAAGCTTAAGGTACACTTTTGGCGTACTTCAGTCGGACCGGGGCGGTTGCCATTTCACGACATCTCAGCGAGCCTTTTTGCTTTGTTTCTTTGCAGGTGCTGCCGCTGCCCCAGGCGTGCCCAGGAATAGAGGCGAGCGGGTGAGTCGGCCTTTGGGGGGGTGACTCCTAAGAGAGCGGTGGGCAGCAGCTTGCTAAGCGTGTACCTTTTCATTTTGCAGGTACCCTCCGAGCAGCCTCTGGAGTCGAATGAAGATTCGAGGCGAGCTGGGCCAATGGTGCGGAGGAGCCGTGGGGATTGTTCTTCTGGAGGTCAATAGTCACATTTTTGTTTTGTGGTCCTAGGTACCGTGAGGAGGTGCGGAGCCCTAATCCGGTTACGGCAGCACCGAGGTGGACACGGAGGTGTCTCGACGTCCACGGGGCCGACACGTTCATTTCCATGGAGCCGGCCTTCCTTTACACCCGACGTGGATTCTCATCCCAGAGATAAGTGGAGGGCTACAGATCACAGAGGAGATCAAAACCAGTGTGCTGGGTCGGGGGTCACCGGGAGGGATTTTTGAGTCAGCTTTGGAGACGGGGATGTCCAAGATGTGACCCCTTGGGCCCCATCAAAGCAAAGTCTCAGTTTTGATCACGATGCTGCGGTGTGCAGGGCAGAGCAGTCCCGGTGTGTGTTGTGTCACTTGTCTGTGGTGCCTTCTGTGTCTTTTGGGAATCTCGTCTTTCACGGCTTTTGCCGTGGCCCTTCCGGGGGCCTCACGGAAACCCTGGCGTCAGCCTTAGCATCTGCGCTCTCTGCGCTCCTCGGCCCGGCACCTTTGACTCGGGAGCTGGGACAGGCATCGCCCCTCTCCTCAGGAGCATCCAGTCCGGTGTCTGTTCAGGTCTTGTTCTGAGCTGTGTCGACAGCTGTGCTCCGCAACGATCCATTCTGGCGGATTAGGACTTGCCAGAAGGCAAAGACAGGGAGGTGATTCTGACCGTAGCACTCTCGGGCATCCGTCTTTGTGCTCCTTGGAATAAGTCATCCCGCTGGCATCTTCTTCCTGCAGGGTTCTGCGAGCCTGGCCAGCTCGCCATCGGTCTTACCTCAGTCACCTCATTCCGAGTTCTCTGGGTCCTCAGGGCCATTCTTGCGGCCGAGAGTTTTCTGTCCCCGTTGTGTTCCCTCGTTTGTGGTCTCCTGTGTCACGGGTGTGGGTGTGTGTTTGGCCCGGAGCTGCTCTGCCTTGCTGCTTAGTCTGGGTGTAGTTGTAATAGGGCAAGTGCTGGGGGCTTGAAATTTGTAATGTGGGGTGGATTTGGACTGTAGAGAATATGCCTAGATTGACACAAGAGGTCTGGAGCTGTCAAGTTCTCCTGCAGCACTTTGACTTTTGTTCCTAACTTTCTTTCAGATGCAGATGGATAGAATGTGCGGCAGAGCGCCCCATCCCGGGTGAGAGGGCTTCCCCTGAGGAGGTGGGTCACTGTTTGTCTTTGCAGGGGAAGTGTAAATGGTGGCTCTGTTACAGCACTGTTCTTTGTCTTTATTTCTAGGAAGTGGAGCTGCGTATCTGCAGTAAAGGTCAGTGGAGGGAGGTGAGCAGAGATCGGAGGGCAGAAGCAGTTGTCACTGCTCAGGTCTCGATTTCTGGTGCAGCTCCAAGCATCATCTGGGGCTTTTTTATTTTAGGTGTTCTGCTTGCCAGTTCTCCTGACCCGGGCTGCCAGAGGCCAGATGGATGCAAGCTTAAGGTACACTTTTGGCGTACTTCAGTCGGACCGGGGCGGTAGCCGTTTCACGACATCTCAGCGAGCCTTTTTGCTTTGTTTCTTTGCAGGTGCTGCCGCTGCCCCAGGCTTGCCAAGGAATAGAGGCGAGTGGGTGAGTCGGCCTTTGGGGGGGTGACTCATAAGAGAGCGGTGTGCAGCAGCTTGCTAAGCGTGTACCTTTTCATTTTGCAGGTACCCTCCGAGCAGCCTCTGGAGTCGAATGAAGATTCGAGGCGAGCTGGGCCAATGGTGCAGAGGAGCCGTGGGGATTGTTCTTCTGGAGGGCAATAGTCACATTTTTGGTTTTGTGATCCTAGGTACCGTGAGGAGGTGCGGAGCCCAAATCCGGTTATGGAAGCACTGAGGCGGACACGGAGGTGTCTCAACGTCCACGGGGCTGACACCTTCATTTCCATGGAGCCGGCCTTCCTTTACACCCGACGTGGATTCTCATCCCAGAGATAAGTGCAGGGCTACAGATCACAGAGGAGATCAAAACCAGTGTGCTGGGTCGGGGGTCACCCGGAGGGATTTTTGAGTCAGCTTTGGAGACGGGGATATCCAAGATGTGACCCCTTGGGCCCCATCGAAGGGAAGTCTCAGTTTTGATCACAATGCTGAGGTGTGCAGGGCAGAGCAGTCCCGGGGTGTGTTGTGTCACTTGTCTGTTGTGCCTTCTGTGTCTTTTGGGCATCTCATCTTTCACGGCTTTTGCCGTGGCCCTTCCAGGGGCCTCTCGGAAACCCTGGCGTCAGTCTTAGCATCTGCGCTCTCTGCGCTCCTCGGCCCGGCACCTTTGACTCGGGAGCTGGGATAGGCATCGCCCCTCTCCTCAGGAGCATCCAGTCCGGTGTCGGTTCAGGTCTTGTTCTGAGCTGTGTCGACAGCTGTGCTCCGCAACGATCCATTCTGGCGGATTAGGACTTGTCAGAAGGCAAAGACAGGGAGGTGATTCTGACCGTAGCACTCTCGGGCATCCGTCTTTGTGCTCCTTGGAATAAGTCATCCCGCTGGCATCTTCTTCCTGCAGGGTTCTGCGAGCCTGGCCAGCTCGCCATTGGTCTTACCTCAGTCACCTCATTCCGAGTTCTCTGGGTCCTCAGGGCCATTCTTGCGGCCGAGAGTTTTCTGTCCCCGTTATGTTCCCTCGTTTGTGGTCTCCTGTGTCACGGGTGTGGGTGTGTATTTGGTCCGGAGCTGCTCTGCCTTGCTGCTTAGTCTGGGTGTAGGAGTAATAGGGCAAGTGCTGGGGGCTTGAAATTTGTAATGTGGGGTGGAGTTGGACTGTAGAGAATATGCCTAGATTGACACAAGAGGTCTGGAGCTGTCAAGTTCTCCTGCAGCACTTTGACTTTTGTTCCTAACTTTCTTTCAGATGCAGATGGATAGAATGTGCGGCAGAGCGCCCCATCCCGGGTGAGAGGGCTTCCCCTGAGGAGGTGGGTCACTGTTTGTCTTTGCAGGGGAAGTGTAAATGGTGGCTCTGTTACAGCACTGCTCTTTGTCTTTATTTCTAGGAAGTGGAGCTGCGTATCTGCAGTAAAGGTCAGTGGAGGGAGGTGAGCAGAGATCGGAGGGCAGAAGCAGTTGTCACTGCTCAGGTCTCGATTTCTGGTGCAGCTCCAAGCATCATCTGGGGCTTTTTTATTTTAGGTGTTCTGCTTGCCAGTTCTCCTGACCCGGGCTGCCAGAGGCCAGATGGATGCAAGCTTAAGGTACACTTTTGGCGTACTTCAGTCGGACCGGGGCGGTTGCCGTTTCACGACATCTCAGCATGCCTTTTTGCTTTGTTTCTTTGCAGGTGCTGCCGCTGCCCCAGGCTTGCCAAGGAATAGAGGCGAGTGGGTGAGTCGGCCTTTAGGTGGGGTGACTCCTAAGAGGGCGGTGGGCAGCAGCTTGCTAAGCGTGTACCTTTTCATTTTGCAGGTACCCTCCGAGCAGCCTCTGGAGTCGAATGAAGATTCGAGGCGAGCTGGGCCATTGGTGCGGAGGAGCCGTGGGGATTGTTCTTCTGGAGGTCAATAGTCACATTTTTGGTTTTGTGATCCTAGGTACCGTGAGGAGGTGCGGAGCCCTAATCCGGTTATGGAAGCACTGAGGCGGACACGGAGGTGTCTCAACGTCCACGGGGCCGACACGTTCATTTCCATGGAGCCGGCCTTCCTTTACACCCGACGTGGATTCTCATCCCAGAGATAAGTGCAGGGCTACAGATCACAGAGGAGATCAAAACCAGTGTGCTGGGTCGGGGGTCACCGGGAGGGATTTTTGAGTCAGCTTTGGAGACGGGGATGTCCAAGATGTGACCCCTTGGGCCCCATCAAAGCAAAGTCTCAGTTTTGATCACAATGCTGAGGTGTGCAGGGCAGAGCAGTCCCGGGGTGTGTTGTGTCACTTGTCTGTTGTGCCTTCTGTGTCTTTTGGGCATCTCATCTTTCACGGCTTTTGCCGTGGCCCTTCCAGGGGCCTCTCGGAAACCCTGGCGTCAGTCTTAGCATCTGCGCTCTCTGTGCTCCTCGGCCCGGCACCTTTGACTCGGGAGCTGGGACAGGCATCGCCCCTCTCCTCAGGAGCATCCAGTCCGGTGTCGGTTCAGGTCTTGTTCTGAGCTGTGTCGACAGCTGTGCTCCGCAACGATCCATTCTGGCGGATTAGGACTTGTCAGAAGGCAAAGACAGGGAGGTGATTCTGACCGTAGCACTCTCGGGCATCCGTCTTTGTGCTCCTTGGAATAAGTCATCCCGCTGGCATCTTCTTCCTGCAGGGTTCTGCGAGCCTGGCCAGCTCGCCATCGGTCTTACCTCAGTCACCTCATTCCGAGTTCTCTGGGTCCTCAGGGCCATTCTTGCGGCCGAGAGTTTTCTGTCCCCGTTATGTTCCCTCGTTTGTGGTCTCCTGTGTCACGGGTGTGGGTGTGTATTTGGCCCGGAGCTGCTCTGCCTTGCTGCTTAGTCTGGGTGTAGGAGTAATAGGGCAAGTGCTGGGGGCTTGGAATTTGTAATGTGGGGGGGAGTTGGACTGTAGGGAATATGCCTAGATTGACACAAGAGGTCTGGAGCTGTCAAGTTCTCCTGCAGCACTTTGACTTTTGTTGCTAACTTTCTTTCAGATGCAGATGGATAGAATGTGCGGCAGAGCGCCCCATCCCGGGTGAGAGGGCTTCCCCTGAGGAGGTGGGTCACTGTTTGTCTTTGCAGGGAAAGTGTAAATGGTCGCTCTGTTACAGCACTGTTCTTTGTTACTATTTTTAGGAAGTAAAGCTGTATATCAGCAGTCAAGGTGAAGAAGGCAAGGAGAGCAGTGACTGGTGCTGGGACAGTGCCCAGCCTGGACAATTGGGTGCAAGAAAGAGGCTCACACAAGTTCTTTTGCGGGAACAGCTGGCTTCAGCCTCCTCCTGGATTGCACCCAAAGAGTGGCCAAGGCTTAAGGGGCAATCCAGGGGCTGCCTTTGCCTTTGCACCTCCCAGCAAGGCCACAGGACTCATTTCCGCCCCCTTTCTGGCCTCTAAATGTAGTCACTGCTTGTCATGTTCAGGTTCTCTGAAGTTCTTTCCCAGGGACCAAAACTGGTAAACAAGGTCATACTATTTAAACTATCTAATTTTTCACATTTCTCTCCTAAAGAGGGACTTTGCTTGTTGACCCTTGGTGTGACTAATGGTTCAAAGGATCCCACCTCTTAGGTGGGCACATTGTAAAAGGGAATAAAAATAGGTTCTGAGAATAAACCAGTCCCTTTTTAGAGCATCAGCCTTCTGATTCATGAGTCCGTGTCTTTCTTTCATGTCCAACAGTGACATCTAAACATGGAAAGGTCAAGCCCTGTTTCACTAATGAGCAGCGACCTAGTGCAGAACACTCATGAACCTGGTTCTTTCACTACTGAGGGGATACAAACACAACATCTGGTTTAAACTTTCATCTCAAGGTCAACTTGAGCTCAGGGCCTGTTGTTCAGGTCTTGGGACTTCACCGCTTCCAGCAAACTCACAGATGCCCAAGCATTTACACCTCTGATGCTGAAGTTCATGCACGCATTCTGGCTGAACTGTACTTACAGTTGAACTGCAGTCATTCTGCTCTGCATCACATTCTGAAATGGACTGGAATGAACTGGGTGAAAGAGCCTGGAAACCATGAAAAACTACTGCGACTGCCATTCCAACACCTCTCCCAGACATCCAGCTCAAGGAAGCACATCCTGAAGGAGCTGCTTTCCTAAAAGAAACCCCACCCCTGGCAATGCCAGACCACAGGCAAAAGCACCAAACACTGGACACAGTACACACAGTTTTGGGTGCAAAACTCTCACACCTCATGACAAAGGCAAGACAAGGAAAACAGCTCCTCCAGGCAAGGAAAGTTAAATATTCTTTGCCCCAGTGATAAAAGCCCCAAAACAGATCACAAACCCAAAAGCAACTGAACCCCAGCTGTCCTGAGTTTCATTTGATGTTCAGTACCTTCCCAGACTAGGGACATGTAAGGCAAGTCTCACACGCCTTTTTCAACCCCTCTGTCCCTGCTTCCTTTTCCCTCAGGCACCATTGTTCAACCCCAGGGCTGAGGCTACCTAAATGCCTTGAAAAGGAAAGCTTAAGCTAGCAGAAATAATTCACATCACTCAAAAGCTGCCTCCACTTCAAAGAAATAGTTCTTCAAAACTTGATGGGGACTGCCACAGACATTTTATTATTGAAGTTACTTCCTAAATCAGCCAAGAACACAAATTTTAAAAAGCTGTTTCCTCATTCCATGTTCTTTCCAAGTTAAAGGTTAATTAAAATCCTCAGTCTCAGCCCCCAGCCATCCACCACAAAAGATTCAAGGGGGAGAAACAAAGGCAGGAATGTCTCTGTGCTTTCCCAAACATGTTACATGTTCTCCTCTCACTTGTAAAAACACAGATGGCACTGTCACTCCACGGGTCATTGGCGACTTTCATTGCGGTTGCTGTAGTTTTGCACTCAAACCACGAGATGGCACAGTCGCCACACTGAGCAGCGTCGATTGTTGTGGGGGCTGCTATAGTTCTTCACTACAGGCACCAGATGGCGCTGTCGCTGCACTGGTCCCTGGCGACTTGCGTTGCGGTTTCTGTAGTTTTTCCCTCCAACCACACGATGGCGCAGTCACACCACTGATTAGTAAGGACTGTCGTGGTGGCTGCTGTAGTTCTTCGTTCCAGGCAGAAGATGGCGATGTCGCTCCACTGGTCACTGGCGACTTGCGTTGCGGTTGCTGTAGGTGTTCCCTCTAACCAGGAGATGGCGGAGTCACCCCACTGGTCCCTGGTGACTTGAGTTGCGGTTGCTGTAGTTTTTCCCTCCAACCACGAGATGGCGCAGTTGCCCCACTGATGAGCGGTGACTGTCCTGGTGGCTGCTGTAGTTCTTCGCTCCAGGCACCAGTTTGCACTGTTGCTCCAGTGGTCGCCGGCGACTTTCGTTGTGGTTGCTGTAGTTTTTCCCTCAGAACAGGAGATGGCGCAGTCGCCCCACTGATCAGCGGTGACTGTCGTGGTGGCTGCTGTAGTTCTTCGCTCCAGGCACCAGATGGCGCTGTCTCTCCACTGGTCACTGGCGACTTGCGTTGCGGTTGCTGTAGTCTTTCCCTCAGAACACAAGATGGCGCATTTGCCCCACTGATCAGTGGCAGCTGTCATGGTGGCTGCTGTAGGTCTTCGCTCCACGAGCCAGATGTCGCTGTTGCTCCACTGGTCACTTGCAACTTTCTTTTCAATTGCTGTAGTTTTTCCCTCCAACCACAAGGTGTCGCAGTCGCCCCACTGATCAGCGGCGACTGTCGTGGTGGCTTCTGTAGTTCTTCACTCCAGGCACCAGATGGCGTTGTCACTCCACTGGTCCCTGGAGACTTTAGTTGAGGTTGCTGTAGTTTTTCCCTCCAACCACGAGATGGCGCAGTCGCCCCACTGATCAGCGCCGACTGTCGTGGTGGCTGCTGTAGTTCTTTGCTCCACGCACCAGATGGCGCTGTCGCTCCACTGGTCACTGGCGACTTCTTTTGAGGCTGCTGTAGTTTTTCCCTCCACCCACGAGATGCTGCAGTCGCCCCACTCATCAGCAGCGACTGTCGTGGTGGCTGCTTTAATTGTTGGCTCTACGCACCAGGTGGCGCTGTCGCTCCACTGCTCACTGGTGACTTGCGTTGCGGTTGCTGTAGTTTTTCCTTTGGACTACGAGATGGCGCAGTCGCCCCACTGCTCCGCAGCGACTGTAGTGGTGGCTGCTGTAGTTCTTCGCTCCAGGCACCAGATGGCGATGTCGTTCTACTGGTCCCTGGCGACTTGCGTTGCGGTTGCTGTAGTTCTTCCGCCCGACTACGAGATGGCGCAGTCGCCCCACTGATCAGCGGTGACATTCTTGGTGGCTCCTGTAGTTCTTCAATCCACGACCAAGATGGCGATCTTGCTCCACTGGTCACTGGCGACTTCCATTGCGGTTGATGTAGTTTTTCCCTCTAACCACGAGATGGCGCAGTCACCCCACTGGTTCCTGGTGACTTGCGTTGCGGTTGCTGTAGGTGTTCCCTCTAACCACGAGATGGCGCAGTCGCCCCACTGATGAGCGGCGACTGTCCTGGTGGCTGCTGTAGTTCTTTGCTCCAGGCACCGGATTGCACTGTTGCTCCAGTGGTCACCGGCGACTTTCGTTGCGGTTGCTGTAGTTTTTCCCTCAGAAGAGGAGATGGCGCAGTCGCCTTACTCATCAGCGGTGACTGTCGTGGTGGCTGCTCTAGTTCTTCGCTCCAGGCACCAGATGGCGATGTCGCTCCACTGGTCCCCGGCAACTTTCGTAGCGGTTGCTGTAGTTTTTCCCTCAGAACAGGAGATGGCGCAGTCGCCCTACTGATCAGCGGCGACTGTCCTCGCGGCTGCTGTAGTTTTTTGCTCCATGCACCTGACGGCGCTGTCGCTCCACTGGTCCCTGGCGACTTTCGTTGCGGTTGCTGTAGTTTTTCCTTCCGATCACGAGATGGCGCAGTCGCCCCACTGATCAGAGGCGACTGTCGTGGTGGCTGCTGTAGTTCTCTCCAGGCACCAGACGGCGCTGTCGCTCCAAGGGTCCCTGGCCACTTTTGTTGCGGTTGCTGTAGATTTTTCCTCCAACCATGAGATGGCGCGGTCGCTCCACTGATCAGCGGCGACTGTTGTGGTGGCTGCTCTAGTTCTACGCTCGAGGCACCAGATGGCGTTGTCGGTCCACTGGTCCCCAGCGACTTGCATTGCGGTTGCTGTATTTTTTCCTTCTGACCACGAGATGGCGCAGTCGCCCCACTGATCTGTGGCGATTGTCTTGTGGGCTGCTGTAGTTCTTTGCTCCATTCACCAGATGGCACTGTCGCTCAACTGCTCACTGGTGACTTGCGTTGCGGTTGCTGTAGTTCTTCCGCCCGACCACGAGATGGCGCAGTCGCCCCACTGATCAGCGGTGACATTCTTGGTGGCTCCTGTAGTTCTTCAATCCACGAACGAGATGGCGATCTTGCTCCACTGGTCACTGGCGACTTCCATTGCGGTTGATGTAGTTTTTCCCTCCAACCACGAGATGGCGCAGTCGCCCCTTTGATCAGCGGTGACTGTCGTGGTGGCTGCTGTAGGTCTTCGCTCTAGGCACCTAATGACGCTGTCACTCCACTGGTCACCGGCAACTTTTGTTGCGGTTGCTGTAGTTTTTCCCTTCGACCAAGAGATGGAGCAGTCGCCCCACTGATCATCAGTGAATGTCATGGTGCCTGCTGGAGTTCTTGGCTCCACACACCAGATGGCGCTGTCGCTCCACTGGTCCCCGGCAACTTTCGTTGCGGTTGCTGTAGTTTTTCCCTCCAACCACGAGATGGCGCATTCGCCACACTGATCAGCGGCGACTGTCGTGATGGCTGCTGTAGTTCTTCGCTCGAGGCACCAGATGGCAATGTCGCTCTCCTGGTCCCTGGTGCCTTGCGTTGCGGTTGCTGTAGTTTTTCCCTCCGACCACGAGATGGCACAATCGCTCCACTGATCAGCGACGACTGTCGTGGGGGCTGCTGTAGTTCTTCGCTCCAGGCACCGGTTTGCACTGTTGCTCCATTGGTCACTGGCGACTTTCGTTTCAGTTGCTGTACTTTTTCCCTCCAACCATGAGATGGCAGAGTCGCCCCACTGATCAGCGACGACTGTCGTGGTGGCTGCTGTAGTTCTTCGCTCCAGGCTCCAGATGATGCTATTGCTCCACTGGTCCCTGGTGACTTTCGTTGTTGTTCTGTAGTTTTTCCACCCGACCACGAGATGGCGCAGTCGCCCCACTGATCTGCGGCGAGTGTCGTGGTGGCTGCTGTAGTTCTTCGCTCCATGCACCGGATGATGCTGTCACCCCAGTGGTCCCTGGTGACTTGCGTTGCGGTTGCTGTAGGTGTTCCCTCCAACAACGAGATGGTGCAGTTGCCCCACTGATGAGCGGCGACTGTCCTGGTGGCTGCTGTACTTCTTCGCTCCAGGCACCAGATCGCACTGTTGCTCCAGTGGTCGCCGGCGACTTTCGTTGCGGTTGCTGTAGTTTTTCCATCCGAACACGAGATGGCGCATTCGCCCCACTGCTCAGCAGCAACTGTCGTGGCGGCTGCTGTAGTTCTTGGCTCCAGGCACCAGGTGGCGATGTCGCTCCACTGGTCCCTGGCAACTTTCGTAGCGGTTGATGTAGTTTTTCCCTCAGAACAGGAGATGGCGCAGTCGCCTTACTGATCAGCGGCGACTGTCCTCGCGGCTGCTGTAGTTTTTTGCTCCATGCACCTGACGGCGCTGTCACTCCACTGGTCCCTGGCGACTTGCTTTGTGGTTGCAGTTGTTTTTCCCTCTGACCACAAGATGGCGCAGTCACCCCACTGATCCGTGGCGACTGTCTTGAGGGCTGCTGTAGTTCTTTGGTCCTGGTACCAGATGGCACTGTCGCTCAACTGGTCACTGGTGACTTGCGTTGCGGTTGTTGTAGTTCTTCCGCCCGACCACGAGATGGCGCAGTTGCCCCGCTGATCAGCGGTGACATTCTTGGTGGCTCGTGTAGTTCTTCAATCCACGAACGAGATGGCGATCTTGCTCCACTGGTCACTGGCGACTTTCATTGCGGTTGATGTAGTTTTTCCCTCCAACCACGAGATGGTGCAGTTGCCCCACTGATGAGCGGCGATTGTCCTGGTGGCTGCTGTAGTTCTTCGCTCCAGGCACCGGTTTGCACTGTTGCTCCAGTGGTCGCCGGCGACTTTCATTGCGGTTGCTGTAGTTTTTCCATCCGAACACGAGATGGCGCATTCGCCCCACTGCTCAGCAGCGACTGTCGTGGTCGCTGCTGTAGTTCTTGGCTCCAGGCACCAGGTGGCGATGTCGCATCATGCAGCAGACCCTCCGTGTCTAACCCCAACATTCCTGCTAACAACTCAAAAGCACTTTCTGTCTCTGATTTCTTTTCTACCTTTTCTTCCTTTTGAACCTTTACTTTTCGTTTCGCACCCATGCTTTCAGAGGCAGCAGCAACACTGAGAGCACGGTGGCCTATACTTTTGAAAGCTGCGGCCAAGCTTTTTGCTTGTTCAGCCAGCGCCTGCAGATCCTCCTCTCCGAGGGCGGATCCTCGATGGATCGGTCCGCCCTGGCCACGCCCTGGCCTTGCCTGCGCCGCTTCAGCCCCTGGTGGGGGCAGCCTCTGCTGCTCCTCCCCCCGGAGCCTCTGCTCCCGGAGCCACCGCCCCCAGAGCCGCCCCATCCCACATGTCACCTCTGCCCGGACTCCGCCCCAATGGACCTGAGCTCACGTTCAGCGAAGCAGACGCACCCTGACCCACGCTGCTCCCCGTAGCTTGCGTCATTCCCACGTGACGAGCCGCTAACGCCGACCCTGCCGCCATTGTCCCAGTTTCCGCGTACTGCGCTGTGCCCTGGCTCAGCATGTCCCCCAAGCCGTCCCAAACGCGTTCCTGCCCGCGCGGTTTCCACGGAACCCCACCTTCCTCCACCGCCCCGCGCATCCCCAGCCCGTTGCTTGCCATTTCCCTCCCCCGCCTCACTATCTCCGAGGAAAGGGGAAGCACCGGAGGGCTGTTGCGCGGCGTCGAAGGGGGGGTGAACGGGCTCCTTGGTGGGCTAGATTCTCGACTCTCCCATCCCCCCTCCTCGGGTGCGTCTCCTGCCTCCGCAGGGCACGCCTCGAAAGAGAGCATGTCCTGATCTTCCTCCTCACTGGGGTGTATTAAAAGATTGAAGTTCCCCGGGACAAATTTTGGGAAATCGTCTAACTCAATGCCTTTGTTTCCTTGTGCGGAAAGCTGCTGACCCCCCGCTGCTTCTGAGACAAGCTGTCATCTCTAATCTGTCTCCTGCAGGAGACCCTTTAACCCCTGGCTGATGGCCAACACCTGTCTCCGCTAGTAACCGACTAGCAGAGGAGTCACCTTGTTCATCCCCCTCCCCCCGCGGTGGGTCAGGGAAAGGAATTCCTATGCTTTGCCCTGTGACTGCTTCTAACATAACTCTCGCAGCCGTCACGAGGTTCAAAGCTATCTTGTCCTTTTGAGTCGCCTGATGATATAATTCCCTGTTTGCCTCTTGCCAAAACCCTGGTTCAAATAACACTGTTGTCTCACAGAAAGGATAATTACATCTCACCCAGAGCAGTAACGAATGGAGCTCTTTTTCTGTGAGACCTGCAGGGTGAGCTGAAACAATCCCCTGCAAGGCAGACAGCAAGCTGAACTGCTCCTGGGACAGGGACATAATTCCCCCCATCGTGTGATCTTGTATCTCAACTGGTCTTACCACTGAAAGAACCAAAGTGCAGGTGCTTTCCGGTTCAGCTCGGAGGTTCCCGATCACCGACCAGCAGTTGACAGGACGACAAACTCCAGGGCCCTTGGAAATCCGTCTGTTTGAGACGAACCTGAGATCAGCTGCTCTCGTCCTTTTCTTCCTTCTCTGGTCTCCAGTTCAGATGATGGCAATTCAGCTCCTCGGCTTCTGGGGGCTTCTTGCTGGCTTCTGAGGACTCTTCTGCACGAAGGACTTCCCTGGGCGACGCCCACCCAGGGACGCCAGTTCTCGGGGTCTCTGCTTGCCCAAGAATGAGGGTGGTCGTCCTTCGGAAAGCCCTGAGCCACCCACAGAAAAGATGAGGAGTCTTCAGATGTTCTTTTTCAAGGTTTCTCTCCTTGTTTATTTTATCTTATCTCTATACTTTTCCCTGAGCTCTGCCAAGGTCTGGACAGCACGGGCAACAGGTGACGACTGCCCGCCTGCTCCCAGCTCGTCATCTGATATACAGATAATTGCATGTACATTATTTACAGTTGTGACCCAATGCATGCACTTGACACTAAACAGGTGTTTTCTACTTTGACCCAATCCCTCTAAATCTACTTCATGTTATCACCACTGCACAAAATGGAGACGAAGAGGGAGAAGACTCTAGAGTAACGCCCAGAATCCTCCATCTTGTCTCTGGTCATTCTTATCTTAAAACCCCTAATGTGAAACTATTAATACTTTCTACTAGCTTTGAGGGCTTGCAATTCATCCCATAGTGTTGGTAATTTTTCCCATGGACTATAATCGAGACCCTTGCCTGCCTGGGGTCCATGCCAGGGTCTGCAACCCCACTGCACAAATCTCAGACCCCCGGTACAGGTTTTAAACCCTCCTGTACAGGTTTCTGTTTCCAGAGGAACACTCTGGACTCCCACAGGTCGGGGGTCACTGGGAGGGACTTTTTAGTCAGCTTTGGAGACAGGGATGTCCAAGATGTGACCCCCTAGGCCCCATCAAAGGGGCTGCCTTTGCCCCTGCACCTCCCAGCAAGGCCACAGGACTGATTTCAGGGCCCTGCCTGGCCTCTAAATGTAGTCGCTGCTTGTCGTGTTTAGGTTCTCTGAAGTTCTTTCCCAGGTAGCAAAACTGGTAAACAAGGTCATACTTTTTAAACTATCTAGTTTTTCACATTTCTCTCCTAAGGAGGGACTTTGCTTGTTGACCCTTGGTGTGACCAATGGTTCAAAGGATCCCACCTCTTAGGTGGGCACATTGTAAAAGGGTATAAAAATAGGTTCTGAGAATAAACCAGCCGCTTTTTAGAGCATCAGCCTTCTGAATCATGATTCCGTGTCTTTCTTTCGTGTCCAACAGTGACATCTAAACATGGAAAGGTCAAGCCCTGTTTCACTAATGAGCAGTGACCTAGTGCAGAACACTCATGAACCTGGTTCTTTCACTACTGAGGGGATACAAACACAACATCTGGTTTAAACTTTCATCTCAAGGTCAACTTGAGCTCAGGGCCTGTTGTTCAGGTCTTGGGACTTCACCGGTTCCAGCAAACTCACAGATGCCCAAGCATTTACACCTCTGATGCTGAAGTTCATGCACCCATTCTGGCTGAACTGTACTTACAGTTGAACTGCAGTCATTCTGCTCTGCATCACATTCTGAAATGGACTGGAATGAACTGGGTGAAAGAGCCTGGAAACCATGAAAAACTACTGCGACTGCCATTCCAACACCTCTCCCAGACATCCAGCTCAAGGAAGTATTCCGACGGAAGCACATCCTGAAGGAGCTGCTTTCCTAAAAGAAGCCCCAACCCAGGGAATGCCAGACCACAGGCAAAAGCACCAAACACTGGACACAGTACACACAGTTTTGGGTGCAAAACTCTCACACCTCATGACAAAGGCAAGACAAGGAAAACAGCTCCTCCAGGCAAGGAAAGTTAAATATTCTTTGCCCCAGTGATAAAAGCCCCAAAACAGATCACAAACCCAAAAGCAACTGAACCCCAGCTGTCCTGAGTTTCATTTGATGTTCAGTACCTTCCCAGACTAGGGACATGTAAGGCAAGTCTCACACGCCTTTTTCAACCCCTCTGTCCTTGCTTCCTTTTCCCTCAGGCACCATTGTTCAACCCCGGGTCTGAGGCTACCTAAATGCCTTGAAAAGGAAAGCTTAAGCTAGCAGAAATAATTCACATCACTCAAAAGCTGCCTCCACTTCAAAGAAATAGTTCTTCAAAACTTGATGGGGACTGCCATAGACATTTTATTATTGAAGTTACTTCCTAAATCAGCCAAGAACACAAATTTTAAAAAGCTGTTTCCTCATTCCATGTTCTTTCCAAGTTAAAGGTTAATTAAAATCCTCAGTCTCAGCCCCCAGCCATCCACCACAAAAGATTTAAGGGGGAGAAACAAAGGCAGGAATGTCTCTGTGCTTTCCCAATCAACACACCCTAAGAGTACATGTTACATGTTCCCCTCTCACCTGTAAAAACACCAAGGCTCAGCAAAACTGATTTATAGAGGAGCTTCTCAAGACAGTTTTCCAGCATGGAGCCAAAACCCCCACACTCCATCTGAGCAAAATGGAAAACTGACACAGAATACACCCTCCTCCCCACCCCACCCCTCCCCTCCCCAATATTCAGCACCAAAAAAGGTCAAAACCAAACCAAATTAAAACCACCTTTGCCTCCCAACCCCACCCCACAAAAAGGCCTTGGGATTCTGAGGCAAACTCCTCTCCCAGCCACGGCCCCTTCCCCCTGGCCCCTGCCCAGCCCTGGCCACACCCCGGCTGCACCTTGTAGTACATTTCTGTTGGGTTTGTGTCTGAGAAGTGGTATTTGTGCTGGAGAGGTGTTGTAGAGAAGACAGGATGGAATAAATGTGCTCTGGGGAAGTGCAAAAAAGGGCTGAATTGCAAGGAAGGGGAGTATTTATAAACTGTCTCCATGTTTCCCTGTCATCCTGGGCATTTGGATTTAGCCTGGGCTTGTCAGTTAAATCAGAAACAAGCCAACCCAGCTCCTGAACTCTCTACGAATGTTTGAAACACCTCCACAGAAAGACAAGTTAGTAGTGATTCCAAAAGCAAAATTGTAAATGAAGGCTAATGATTGCTGGGGAATTTCCTAAGGAGTTATGAACCTCAGGCATGTGGGATGTTAGAGGCAAAATCTCAGTTCCAGCCTTCAGCACCTGCAGGAGAAGAGGGGTCCTTATCCAAAAGAAGAGAAGCCTGCTGCTGCAGTGTGTCAGCTGCAGAGCAGGAAGTGTGCAGGGAATGAGAAGCAAATCCCCTCTGCCCCTGCCCTGCCCTCACACTGAGAGTGGCAGAGCCACAGGTGTGAGCTGTAAAGGATGATGAGCAGACAGGGCCGCCCACAGCTATGAGCTGTTAGGATGATGAGGGGACAGGGCAGCTCACAGGTGTGAGCTGTTAGGATGATGAGGGGACAGGGCAGCCCACAGGTGTGAGCTGTTAGGATGATGAGGGGGCAGGGCAGCTCACAGGTGTGATCTGTTAGGATGATGAGGGACAGGGCCGCTCACAGGTGTGAGCTGTTAGGATGATGAGGGGGTGACACCTGCCTGGAGCGGGGTTACTTAAAGAGGGGAGCCTGGGCTCTCTTCAGCCTGGAGCTGCTGGAGCAGAGGGCTGACGAGGTCCGAGGGAGCGCTTGTACGTGCAGCAGTTCTTAAAGTAGGTGCTGAGGGACAAACCTTTGTGCTAGGAAGCAGCATATGAGCCAGTGTGGGTTTGTAGGGGGGACTTTTGTCCTTTCACTTTTCAATTTCATCCTGCTAATCCTTTCCCAGTGTCCTCAAAAAAAAAAAAAAAACAAAAAACAAAAAAAACCAACAACAAAACAACAAACCACAAAAAAACCAAAACAAAACAAAAAATTGATGATGAGGGGACAGGGCCGCTCACAGGTATGAGGTGTTAGGATAATGAGGGGATAGGGCAGTCCACAGGTGTGAGCTGTTAGGATGATGAGAGGATAGGGCAGCTCACAGGTGTGAGCTGTTAGGGTGATGAGGGGGCAGGGCAGCTCACAGGTGTGAGCTGATAGGATGATGAGGGGGCAGGGCAGCTCACAGGTGTAAGCTGTTAGGATGATGAGGGTCAGGGCAGCTCACAGGTTTGAGCTGTTAGGATGATGAGGGGGCAGGGCAGCTCACAGGTGAGAGCTGTTAGGATGATGAGGGGGCAGGGCAGCCCACAGGTGTGACCTGTTAGGATGATGAGGGGACAGGGCAGCTCACAGGTGTGAGCTTTTAGGATGATGAGGGGACAGGGCAGCTCACAGGTGTGAGCTGTTAGGATGATGAGGGGACAGGGCAGCTCACAGGTTTGAGCTGTTAGGATGATGAGGGGACAGGGCAGCTCACAGGTGTGAGCTGTTAGGTTGATGAGGGACAGGACAGCCCACAGGTGTGAGCTGTTAGGATGATGAGGGGGTGAGTCCTGCCAGGGGCAGGGTTACTTGAAGAGGGGAGCCTGGGCTCTCTTCAGCCTGGAGCTGCTGGAGCAGAGGGCTGAGGAAGTCTGAGAGAGTGCTTCTACGTGCAGCAGTTCTTAAAGGAGGTGCTGAGGGACAAACCTTTGTGCTAGGAAGCAGCAGGTGAGCCAGTGTGGGATTGTAGGGGGGACTTTTCTCCTTTCACTTTTCAATTTCATCCTGCTATTCCTTTCCCAGTGTCATCAAAAAAAAAACCAAAAAAAAACAAACCCCCCCTCAAGAAAAAAAACCCAAAAATTGATGATGAGGGGACAGGGCCGCTCACAGGTATGAGCTGTTAGGATGATGAGAGGATAGGGCACCTCACAGGTGTGAGCTGTTAGGATGATGAGGGGGCAGGGCAGCTCACAGGTGTGATCTGTTAGGATGATGAGAGGATAGGGCACCTCACAGGTGTGAGCTGTTAGGATGATGAGGGGGCAGGGCAGCCCACAGGTGTAAGCTGTTAGGATGATGAGGGTCAGGGAAGCCCACAGGTGTGAGCTGTTAGGATGATCAGGGGACAGGGCAGCTCACAGGTGTGAGCTGTTAGGATGATCAGGGGACAGGGCAGCTCACAGGTGTGAGCTGTTAGGATGATGAGGGACAGGGCAGCTCACAGGTGTGAGCTGTTAGGATGATGAGGGGGCAGGGCAGCCCACAGGTGTGAGCTGTTAGGATGATCAGGGGACAGGGCAGCTCACAGGTGTGAGCTGTTAGGATGATGAGGGGGCAGGGCAGCCCACAGGTGTGAGCTGTTAGGATGATCAGGGGACAGGGCAGCCCACAGGTGTGAGCTGTTAGGATGATGAGGGGGTGACTCCTGCCAGCGGCGGGGTTACTTGAAGAGGGGAGCCTGGGCTCTCTTCAGCCTGGAGCTGCTGGAGCAGAGGGCTGAGGAAGTCCGAGAGAGTGCTTCTACGCGCAGCAGTTCTTAAAGGAGGTGCTGAGGGACAAACCTTTGTGCTCGCAAGCAGCAGGTGAGCCGGTGTGGGTTTGTAGGGGGGACTTTTCTCCTTTCACTTTTCAATTTCATCCTGCTAATCCTTTCCCAGTGTCCTCAAAAAAAAAACAAACAACAAACCACAAAAAAAAAAAAAAACAAACCCAAAAATTGATGATGAGGGGATAGGGCAGCCCAGAGGTGTGAGCTGTTAGGATGATGAGGGGCCAGGGCAGCTCACAGGTGTGAGGTGTTAGGATGATGAGGGGGTGACTCCTGCCAGGGGCAGGGTTACTTGAAGAGGGGAGCCTGGGCTCTCTTCAGCCTGGAGCTGCTGGAGCACAGGGCTGAGGAAGTCCGAGAGAGCGCTTCTATGTGCAGCAGTTCTTAAAGGAGGTGCTGAGGGACAAACGTTTGTGCTCGGAAGCAGCAGGTGAGCCAGTGTGGGTTTTAAGACGGGACTTTTGTCTTTTCAGTTTTCAATTTCATCCTGCTATTCCTTTCCCAGTGTCCTCAAAAAAAAAACCAAAAAAAACCAAACCCCCCCCCAAGAAAAAAAAACCAAAAATTGATGATGAGGGGACAGGGCCGCTCACAGGTATGAGCTGTTAGGATGATGAGAGGATAGGGCAGCCCACAGGTGTGAGCTGTTAGAATGATGAGGGGGCAGGGCAGCTCACAGGTGTAAGCTGTTAGGATGATGAGGGGGCAGGGCAGCTCACAGGTGTAAGCTGTTAGGATGATGAGGGGGCAGGGCAGCCCACAGGTGTGATCTGTTAGGATGATGAGGGGGCAGGGCAGCCCACAGGTGTGAGCTGTTAGGATGATCAGGGGACAGGGCAGCTCACAGGTGTGAGCTGCTAGGATGATGAGGGGGTGAGTCCTGCCAGGGGCGGGGTTACTTGAAGAGGGGAGCCTGGGCTCTCTTCACCTTGGAGCTGCTGGAGCACAGGGCTGAGGAAGTCCGAGAGAGTGCTTCTACGTGCAGCAGTTCTTAAAGGAGGTGCTGAGGGCCAAACGTTTGTGCTCGGAAGCAGCAGGTGAGCCAGTGTGGGTTTGTAGGGGGGACTTTTCTCCTTTCACTTTTAAATTTCATCCTGCTAATCCTTTCCCAGTGTCCTCAAAAAAAAAAACAAACAACAAACCACAAAAAAAAAAACAACAAACCCAAAAATTGATGATGAGGGGACAGGGCAGCTCAGAGGTGTGAGCTGTTAGGATGATGAGGGCCAGGGCAGCCCACAGGTATGAGCTGTTAGGATGATGAGGGGGCAGGGCAGCCCACAGGTGTGAGCTGTTAGGATGATGAGGGGGCAGGGCAGCTCACAGGTGTGAGCTGTTAGGATGATAAGGGGGCAGGGCAGGTCACAGGTGTGAGCTGTTAGGATGATGAGGGGGCAGGGCAGCCCACAGGTGTGAGCTGTTAGGATGATGAGGGGGCAGGGCAGCCCACAGGTGTGAGCTGTTAGGATGATAAGGGGGCAGGGCAGCTCACAGGTGTGAGCTGTTAGGGTGATGAGGGGGCAGGGCAGCCCACAGGTATGAGGTGTTAGGATAATGAGGGGATAGGGCAGCTCACAGGTGTGAGCTGTTAGGATGATGAGGGGACAGGGCAGCTCACAGGGGTGAGCTGTTAGGATGATGAGGGGACAGGGCAGCCCACAGGTGTGAGCTGCTAGGATGATGAGGGTGTGGCTCCTGCCAGGGGCGGGGTTACTTGAAGAGGGGAGCCTGGGCTCTCTTCAGCCTGGAGCTGCTGGAGCAGAGGGCTGAGGAGGTCCGAGGGAGCGCTTGTAAGTGCAGGAGTTCTTAAAGGAGGTGCTGAGGGACAAACCTTTGTGCTCGCAAGCAGCAGGTGAGCCGGTGTGGGTTTGTAGGGGGGACTTTTCTCCTTTCACTTTTCAATTTCATCCTGCTAATCCTTTCCCAGTGTCCTCAAAAAACACAAAACAAAACAAACCTAAAAATTGATGATGAGGGGACAGGGCAGCTCACAGTTGTGAGCTGTTAGGATGATGAGGGGACAGGGCAGCCCAGAGGTGTGAGCTGTTAGGATGATGAGGGGGCAGGGCAGCCTACAGGTGTGAGCTGTTAGGATGATGAGGCAACAGGGCTGCTTTAAGAGGCTTTCCGTCAGCTCACTTCAGCATGGAGCTGCTGGAGGAGTGGGGTTTGTGCTGGGCTCCCGGGGGTGGGGGCATCCCACAGAAGGAATTTGGGCCTGGAGGAGCACATGGATGCACTTGGATGTGGAGCATTGCTTAAAGGAGGTGCCAAGGGACAAACCTTTGTGCTGGGCAGCAGCAGGCAGGTAAGCCAGTGTGGGTTTGTTAGGGGAATTTTTTCTACTTCCTGTTTTTAACTTCATTTTGCTAATTCCTCCCTCACCCCCCCAGAAAAAAGAAATGGGGGTTGTGAGAAGAAAAGAACTTTAATTTTTTAACTTTTTCTCTGTTTAGTGTTTTTCAGGTGTTTTTTAATAACTTCTAGTATAGTTTTATTTTGTTTGTAGCTGGTGTATGATAAGGGGTATGGTCTGTTTATTTAATGTTACATTTCTTAGCCTACATACTGATCCGGTTGTTTTCAAATTGAGTTTTGTTGTTGATTATTTTTTTTGGTGGAGTATTGTATTTTGAAAGGCGATGTTTTCTGAGGTTTACGATGGTGTAATTGGCTGCACCAGGAGGTATAGGGGAGGTTTTTATTTATTAGGTGGTGGCTTTTTTCATGGTGCCTATGTAGTGTTTGTTTTGGTGGGTTTGAAGAAGTGTGATGTAGTTAATCTGTGAAGGTTTCCTGATATTTATAATTGGATTGTTGCTTATTATGTTACAGGGGTTTATTTATTTGGCTTCTTTGATTGCAACATATATTTTATCTTTATGGATAATTTGGAAGGTACTGTTTATGGTTAAACTGATCTTTTGATTTTGTGTGTATATATAGGTGGTGTTTTTGTTCTGATGATTTGAGGAATAATATTTGGTGTTGGTAATTTAAGTTTATTTGTGATATTTTTATTTTTGTAGTTTGATTTGTTTGTTGTCTTGGTGTTTTTAGTTAGTTTTATTTTTGGCAACGTGGCTATTGATATGGTAGGGTATTTTGGGTAGGTTTTTTGGGTAGTGATGTCTCTATTTCAGTAGTTTATATTTTTACATGTTGGTCATTAGTTTGGTTTTTTAAGTGAATTTTATAGAGCATTGGTTATTATTTTTGAGTTAGTGTAGAGATAGAGCTTTGATTCTTTTCCTTTAGACATGGTTAGGATCAGTTGTACAGTTTTGAGTTTAGTAATTTGGTTTATCTTTTTTGCTAGTTTTTGTTGTGTGGAATTCTATATGGTTGTTTTTTATTTTTGTTCCATTTTTATGATGTGATAAGAAGTGTTAGTGAGAAGATTGTAGAGCGGTTTGTTTGCTGGTAGTTGGTTGTATGGTGACATTTTTTAGGTTGTGTTTGTTTTGGAGTGTTTTGTTAATGAGATTAAAGTTTTTATTTTTGGGCTAATTTGTAATTATTGTCCAGATTTCAGAGAGATTTACATATTTTTATAAGTGTGTGCTGTATGAAGAGAATAATTTATTTGTTTTATATGATATTGGTGGCACGGTCGATAGAGGGCATTTTTGTAGTAGTTATTTTAAATGTTTGAGGTTTTTCGGCACTAAAAAAATATTGCTTTGGAATGGTTGGGGTTTTGGGTAAGTTGAAATGGGATTTTTAGATTTTATTTTTAATAGGGTTTTCTTAGGTTTTATTGCAGTTAAAATTTGAGATTTTTTTTCAATGTTAGTAATAGAAATAGATTTTGGGTTTGTATGTAACCAGGATTATAACTTGTGGCAGCTTGCATCTGGGAGAAATCCTGCAGCATTTGTAGATTTACTGGGTGAAAGCGCAGTGCTAGCAATGGGGCTTTAAGCACAAACGGTGGCCCTTTTCCATGGGAAACCAAACTCAGCCCCCAGGTTCCCGATGTCAGTTTGTAGGCGCCGTTTGCCCCTCCAAGGGCAGCCAGGCTTCCAACTCGCGGCAGCTTGCATCTGGGAGAAATCCTGCAGCATTTGTAGATTTACCGGGTGAAAGCGCAGTGCTAGCAATGGGGCTTTAAGCACAAACGGTGGCCCTTTTCCATGGGAAACCAAACTCAGCCCCCAGATTCCCGATGTCAGTTTGTAGGAGCCGTTTGGCACTCCAAGGGCAGCCAGGCTTCCAACTCGCGGCAGCTTGCATCTGGGAGAAGTCCTCATCCGTTCAGAATTTTAGTGGAATTTCAGCAGGCAGAAGCCCAGTGGCAGGCATGGGGCATTAGACACAAACAGTGGCCCTTTTCCATGGGAAACCAAACTTAGCCTGTCACAGCCCGCTAATGCAGGCAGGAGTCACGATGGTTCGAGTGATCTCAGAGTGCAAAAGACACAGCAGGGGACAACAACAATCTGCTCTCAACAACAGTACACTTTGTTAATTGCACACATCACTATTTGCGATAGCAGGAGAGAGAGAAGGAAAAGAGAGAAAGAGAGAGAGATAAAGAGAGAAAAAAAAGAGAGAGAAAGAGAGAAGAGGGGATATAGCTACCAATGGAGAGACAGAGTTCTCGTGGTGGTGCATGCTGACCAACAGACTTGTCTTACTCTTCCGTGGGGAGATATCAAATTCAGGTCATATCTTGAGGGGTCTCTTTATAGTCCCTTGCGAAGCGACAGGCAGGTGGCCAGAAGGCGGGGAGACCACCAGCAGCTACGCTGAAACAGAACAAAGCGCTCCACCGCTTAGAGCAAACGTCCATGTGTACAGCAATTGTCCACTGAGGGAACAGGTACAGGGCAGGTACAGAACAAACCAGTCCGAAAGCCGTTCGAGATCAGCCCAGCGTGGCGTGCCCATTGTTTCCACCGGGTTCCCACGGGGATGCATCAGTCCAAGAAGCGCCCCTGCAGGCAGCGGTTGGCTGACATCCCCCCTCAGCCAGGCCAGGGCTCCTGTAGCGGGGTCTCAGGTTTTAGTCGCAGTCCTTTCGGAGTCTTCAGTCTTTGTCTTTGGCGACGGTGGTGAGGCAGATGAGGAACTTAGGGACCGTCTCTTACACCACCCTTTGATTCATAATTGTTGACAAGAAAGCTCCATCAGCAAGGTTCTGTAGTGTTGTGGCAAAGTCTTCTGGACTCATCCATCTTGGTAGCATAACCCAGGAAAGGCAGAGACAGAAACAAGAGAAAGAAAAACAACAGGAAAAAAGATAGGAGATAATCAAAACAATTTGTACCAATAATTAATCACAATGATTATTTAAACTATTTCCTTCAAACAATTTTTCAAATGATTATGACAAATCACAAGATCAAAAATACAGAAATTGATTCAAAACCTTAAGTACAATTATGCTCAATATTAATCACAAAATAATTTTTCAAATAATCAAAACAAATCAAAACCTAAAATTAATTTAAAACATATCCAAAGTTTTTATAATTCATGCTACTAATGGCTCTGTCTTATGTCAATGGCTCTGGGCACGGCTACAGGGAAAGGGACACTGATCAAATTGTGTGCATCAATCTTTTTAATCATTTCATCATTCTCTAAATCATAATGTATAAATTTGCTAATAAAACAAAACAAATTGTAACCAAAATCCAAAGACCAATAATGGGATGACAGAATTTGTTCAGAACACTTGTAGCAGTAGGTGACCACCCAGAAAGAGTATCCCACCACCTGTGTTCAGCATCCTTTCTTACCCTTTCCAAGACACGATGGATTTCTTTCACATTGCGATGAACAGTTACCAAGGTTTTCTGCCCATTTTCCTTGATCTTTGCTAAGATTTGAATTAAATCCTGATGAAGCAGCCATTGCTTCACCAAAGTAAGGTTCATTCCAAAGGGGGTAGGCAATAGTTTGTGTATCAGTGTGTAATTGGATTGTATAACATGGTGAGAGGTAACTGCAGCCAAATAATAAAAATCACATCCGATGATTTTGGTAAAATTGCAAACACAAAAATTGGAACGATTTCTAGTATTCACTACTAGATTTTCTACAACTATAACATCACACACAGTTCTCAAGCATGCACATCCATTGCCTTTATACACAAGCACTGTTTCAGGAGTCTCGTTAGGATGAACTTCAAAATGACAGATGTTTTGTTCTGCGTCCAAACAAGTATCTTGAACTATGATTGCATTCCTTTCACAAATGAACCCTCGTTGTCCCCGAGCAATACAAGATCCTACGTTAACAGTTTGACATTTCCCACCGATTTGACGGGCCCGTGTTCTATGCTCAAAAGGATAGAGAACAGCTCCGTCACGGTTCAATCCTAATGATAGGGAATATCAAATGCACTGAAGCATTATGTACGGTAAACACAAAAGCGGTGTGTGTGTTTGTAATAGCGTTGTAAGTTAAAAAGCACAAAGTTCCACCAGGACTGGGATTCTCTTTCAAAATCAGTGGCACTATCTCAAATTATTTTCTGAATTTCAGTAGGAAAATTGCCTTCTTTGCCTTCTCTTATAATTGAGGCAGCAAGTAACTGCATCCACAATTGAGCCCGGATGCAGCCGAAAGCCAAGATGACGTTCCTTTGAGTAACACCAAGCATGTCAATTTTCAATTTGTGGGCATTCACATTTATCTTTTCCCAATTTGGTAATATGTTTGATAAAAGCCACCAATGGGTTCCCAAGGCCAATAAGGACAACTCCATTGGTGGCTGTAATTTGGTCAAATCTCTAGCTGCGGTAAGCAATGTATTCATTAGTATTTCTGATTCAATAGTATTTAATCAATAATAATCAACAATAATCAACATTAATCCTGCATGTCCCTTGGAATTGTCCTGTGAAAAGTAAACACAACAGAGTCTGCCAACAAGAGACAGAAAATTAGAATCCAGAGAGTACTTATCTGTTGCTCTTTCCCCAGAGCATCAAAGGCTACCCATGCATGTTTATTCAGAGGGGTTTTTAGCACTAGCGGTACTTCGCCGACAGTAGGGAGGTCCACCGAAACAGGTCGTCCAGGGTAATGTGCTGGATACTTGGAATCACTTTGTCCCCCTAATGAGGGGATTCTGCTCGGAGCTGTCGGGCAAAAAGCAGCGGTTATGGGACACCCATTTACCCCCATCTATCATTCACACCTTTCACAGCTTCCCACAGACCACTGGTCCTTCCTACAGTCCCGTTAGCTCGAGGGTAGTAAGGGGTGTGAAAAGTCCATTTAATTACTTCACCTTTTGCCCAATCCTGTACAACTTTGGCAGTAAAGTGAGAGCCATTATCAGATTGAATTTCCTGTGGTCTTGGGAAAGTTCCAAACCATCCCTGTGATGCTTTAACAGTTTTATCTCCTGTAGCTCTTTTGAAAGCGCCAGCCTGGACCAACCCAGATATGATCTCTACTCCTGGAAGCACAAAGTGTTTACCTCTGTCACGACCCGCTAATGCAGGCGGGAATCGTGATGGTTTGAGTTTGATCTCAAGGTGCAAAAGATATAACAAGGGACAATAATAATTTGCTCAAAAGCAGTACACTTTATTAAGTACACTTTTGCACAGTACGCGATAGAAAAGAGAGAAAGGGAGAGAGGGGAGAGGGATAAAGTAAAAGAGAGAGAGAGAAATGGGTATAGCTACCAACGGAGAGACGATATCCTCGTGGTCCTGCCGATAGATCCGTCTTCTTCCGCGGGGAGATCTCAAAATTCGGGCGATCTTGAGGTATCTCTTATAGTCCTTTCTGAAGCAGCAGGCAGTAGGCCAGAAGGTGAGCTCAGCATCAGGTGAATCAGGTGCAGCACTCCAGCACTTAGAGCAAATAACCACCTCAGGAACAGGTACAGGTATAGGGCAAGCACAGGACAGGCCGGCCCAAGACCAGTCTGCCGTGAAGTCCTATTGTCCAAGCCGGTTCCTAGGGGGATGTATCGGTCCAACGAGCGCACCTGTGGACAATGGCTGGCAGTCTTCCCATCTTAGTCAGGCCAGAACTGCTGCATTGCGGGGGGGTTTTAGTCCCAGTCCCTTTTGGGGTCTTCAGTCCTTGGTGATGATCGTGAGGCAGATGAGGAATTTAGGGACCGTCCCTTACACCACCCCGTGACTCACGATTGTCGACAGGACAGCTTTATCTGTAGTGTTGACACAAAGTCTTCAGGACTTGTCAATTGTCGGTAGCACAACCCAAGGAAAATAGAAGTGAGAAAAGAGAAAAAGAAAGGGATGGAGGAAAAATCAAAACAATTGATAATCACAATTATTATTAGTCATAATTGATCACAAAATAATCACAATGATTGTTACAACAATTTCTTTTTTTTTAATTGATTACAAACTTAAACATATAAAATTAACTTAAAATTTTAAAAGCAATTACAATTTCAATCACAAAATTAGGCATACAAAATTAACATATTAAAAACAACTACAATTTTTAGTTATACAAAATTAAGTAAAAATACTAAAACAATTACAATTTCAAATGGTCATAATAAATCAAAACACGGTTAATTCAAACAATAATTCAAGTTTTATAATTCAAGTTACAAACGGTGCTGGCTCACATCAATGGCTTTGGGCATATCTATAGGAAAAGGAACTCTAATCAAATTATGTGCTTTCATCGCAGTGGTTAATCTTGTCAATCTTTTTATCATTTTCTAAATTATTATATACAGGATTGTCTGCAAAACAAAACTAATCAAAATTAAAATCAAAAGAACAACAATGGGATGACACAGTCTGTTCAGGATACTTGTAGCAGTAGGTGACTATCTGAAAAGAGTATCTCACCACCTGTGTTTAGTATCTTTTATTACTCTCTCTGAGATGGAATGGATTTCTTTTACATCATGTTGGACTGTCACCAAGGTCTTTTGCCTATCTTCCTTGATTTTTTCTAAAATGTCAATTAAATCTTGGTGGAGCAGCAATTGCTTTACTAAAGTTAAGTCTATCCCAATGGGTGTAGGCAAGAATTTGTGTATCAAAGTATAATTGGATTGTATAAGTTGGTGAGAAGTAACTGGAGCTAAATAGGAGAAATCACATCTAGTAATTTTAGTAAAATTGCAAACACAGAAATTTGAATGATTTTTGGTATCTACTAGCATATCTTCTACAAATATAGCATCACAAGCAGTTTTTAAGCATGCACATCTATGGCTTATGTATATAAGCACTGTTTTAGGAGTCTCATTAGGATGAGCTTTAAAATGACAGATGTTTTGTTCTGTGTCCAAACAAATATCTTGAGCTATAATTGCATTACTATCACAAATGAATTCTTGTTGGCCCTGAGCTATGCAAGCTTCTAAGTTAACAGTTTGCTATTTCCCATCAACTTGACAGGCTCATTCTCTATGTTCTAAAGGATGGAGAACAGCTCTGTCATGGTTCAATCTTAGAGCAATGATAGGAAATATCAGATGCACTGAAGCATTACGTATGGTTAACACAAAGGCTGTGGCTGTATTTGTAACAGGGTTATAGGTAAAATTCACTAATTTCTACCAGGACTGGAATTTTCTTTCAAAATTAGTGGCACTATCCCAGATTATTTTTTGAATTTCAGTAGGGAAAGTACCTTCTTCTCCTTCTCTTATAATTGAAGCAGTAACTGACTGCATCCATAGTTGAGCTTGGATGCAGCTGAGAGCCTAAGAAACATTGGTTTGTGTAGCACCAAGTGCATCAATTATCAATTTGGAATCGTTTATATTTATTTTCTCCCAATCTGGTACTACATTTGATAACAGCCACTGATGGGTTCTCAAGGCCAATAGGGAGGATTGCAGTGGTTGTTGTAATTTGGCTAGATCTCTAGTTGTGGCAGTCAATTTGTTCATCAGTACCTCTGAATCAATACTATTTAGAATTCTCAGTCTTGTCCCCAGAATACCAGTGACATCTCTTGGCACTCGCTTCTTCAAAGGGGTACGTCTCCATAGCCAGGTAGTCTATCCTTCAAAGGAGGCTTGTAGGAAAGGTGAGCAAGCTGGCTGTATTTCTGAAACATTGTTTTGCATTAGTAGCTTAACTTTTTTAAGAGACCATGATGGATTAGACATTATTTGCTCTTGGTCTGTTTTCCTAATAATGTGTGATCCAACACCATAAATTTTTGGACTAAGAACCACAGGTGGTTGTGTTTGAGTAGTGGTAGGGGTCGTAACAGGTCGGGTTATGGCGTTTATTTTGAATTTAAAAGAAAGCCCTCTAATTGGGTTTTTGTACCAACTGCATGTTACATAAGTCGGTTTGGTTAAGGTGAAATTATACCAACAATCAAATGCAGACTCATTATCACATTCTTTTATGATTACAACATTGTCGGCTTTTAGGCTCAGGGGGTGGTTATCAACATATTCTTGTCGACAACACAATTCTAAGGGTGTTTGTTTGGCACACGTCTATCTCTTTGTGGGACAAAGTTCTGCTGAAATGTTGGGGTGAGAATCGCTTTTCCCATCTGGTTTTAGAAAATTACCAGCGATTCTAATGGTGGAAACTTTTTCATAAAAGGACCCGTCTACTTTTCTGCATCCTATATTTATTTTTTCACCAATTGTTCCAGCTAAAGTTCTAATCTACTCCCTCGGATCCCACTCCCATTCATTTGAGCGGTATACCTCAGAGTTGTGCAGCACTACTGTTGCCAGGTTTGGGTGGCGATCTCCAGGATATGTTCCTAGAATATGAGTGTACCTGATGGTGGCTTCAGACCACGGCCATTCAGCTGGGTTTTGGCCACAGCATTGTGGTAGGATGCAGAAAAGTATCACTAGTCTTATCATGGTTGTATAGTTTTCATGTCCCACGGAGTTCTCCTGTAAACAGTAAACACAACAGAGTCTGCCAACAAGAGGCAGAAGATTAGAATTTAGAGTGTACTTGTCCGATACTCTTTTCCCAGAGCATCAAAAGTTCCACTGAAATAGGTTGTCCAGGGTAATGTGCTGGATTCTTGGAATCATTTGGTCTCTGTAGTGAGAGAATTATGCCTGGAGCTGTTGGGTGAAAAGCAGTGGTTATAGGGCACCCATTTACCCTTCTATCTATTTCGTTAGCTTGAGGGTAGTAAGGGGTGTGAAAAGTCCATTTGATTCTTTCAGCTTTTACCCAGTCTTGTACATCTCTGGCAGTAAAGTGGAAGTCATTATTAGATTGAATTTCTTGTGGTTTTGGAAGAGTTCTAAACCATTCTTGCAATGCTTTAACAGTATTGTCACCTGTAGCTCTTTTAAAAGCTTCTGCTTGCACTAATCCAAATATAATTTCTACTGTTATTAACACAAAATGTTTACTACTTGACTGCTTAGAAGAAAGTGAGTTTGGCTCATTTCCCAGGACAGGTGAAAAGGATTGCTTTGGCTCATTGCCCCGGACCTGTGGAGGGAGGGGTGCACTGGGTGTACCAGGTTGTCCAGGATCGATAGAACCGGTTTGGTCACTCGGGTTTTCAAGGAATTTGTCCAACTTATTTACAGAGCTTAAAGCTATGATGGTTTTTTGTAAAGTAGTTAAAGTGGGTTTAAGTGTTTCGGGGAGTCTCCTAATTGGAAGAGTCATCATTTCAAGCTGGACAGGTAAGTGCATTGGAGACTCAAATTCAGAAGCTAATTTCCTTTCATGTATTATTTGCAGGCAGGCAGCTTTGTGCACACTTTCTAGGAGTTGGTCAGGGTTAGAGACTATGGCTAAAGGGTCTCCTCTTTCTAGAGGATTTATTCTCCCGGCCCAGAAAGCTGCACGCTGTGTCAGGGACCATGTGTCAAGTTTCTCTTCTGTTGTTAAGAAGACTCCATGTTCCCAATAGCTACTTGCTTCTTGTTCATTTAACTTAATTCTATCACCACTAGTAAGAGACACTTGAAAGACATGTTCTGTTTCTGATTCATGTGAGAGCCGGCCATATTCTTTCTTTAATTTGGCCAACTCGGTAGCACTGAACGGTATTTGTTTGGTGGTGATGTGTGGGTCAAAGTCCTCATCATTTATATAATTATATTCTGTTTTGATCAGGGGTCTCATGCGTGGACAACAGTCCTCCACACAATTTTTTTACCGATTCCAATTCTTTCTGGGGGTATATTTGATTAATGTGGGGAGCTTCTTTTTCCTCTGCCACCTTTGGGGAGTTATCATATTTCTCCCTCAAGGCAGCTTGTAATAAATGATTTTTATTTCTTTCTTCATCTAATTGTTTTTGCAAAATTTCCACTAAGTTTTGAAGGGAGTTTATTATTGCACTTTTTTTACTTGCCTGTTTAAAACGAGCTTCTACAGCTGCTGTAAGACAGGCTCCCAAAACTGAGCAAAGTACGGTTTTATTCTTGCCTAGTTTAAATTTTGCTTCATGTTGTAATGGACATATTCTATCTACTACATTTTCTAAATTAAACTAGTTATTTTGAGCCCATTCTTCTCCTTCAGGAGAGGGCTTGGCATTATGTTTTGCTAACGAAGCATAAAATGCTTCTTTACCTTTTGCCCCGAAATTCTCATTCATCTTGCGAAGGGACTAAAAACTATTTTAGGGAAGCGCACACACACACACACACACACACTGACTTCTACTATGTTCTCTTTCAATACACTAGGTGTGTATAGGGCTTATCTTGTATAAAAAAGTTATTTTTTATGGTTGTTACAAACTAAGTTATAAAAAATTATAAAATAAGAAACGTCCCATCTTTTGCGCAAAGAGATCTATTTTTGTGAAATCCTGAAAACAGAGCCCTCAACTCGAGTATGGGGTCGCTTTACACCTAGGCGTGTACAGTTTGTGGGAAATTCGAGTCGCCCCCCTTGCTTTCTAGACACCACTCACCCTTTTGAGGTGGCGGGCCTAGGTGCGGCTGGAGCGAAAGGTCCTTCCCCTATTACAGACTATACACAACCTGCAACCCCTCTGTCTCAGGATCCTGTCCGTGACGCCAATTTATGTCACGACCCGCTAATGCAGGTGGGAATCGTGATGGTTCGAGTTTGATCTCAAGGCGCAAAAGATATAACAAGGGACAATAATAATTTGCTCAAAAGCAGTACACTTTATTAAGTGCACTTTTGCACAGTACGCGATAGAAAAGAGAGAAAGGGAGAGAGGGGAGAGGGATAAAGTAAAAGAGAGAGAAAGAAATGGGTATAGCTACCAACGGAGAGACGATATCCTCGTGGTCCTGCCGATAGATCCGTCTTCTTCCGCGGGGAGATCTCAAAATTCGGGCGATCTTGAGGTATCTCTTATAGTCCTTTCTGAAGCAGCAGGCAGTAGGCCAGAAGGTGAGCTCAGCATCAGGTGAATCAGGTGCAGCACTCAAGCGCTTAGAGCAAATAACCACCTCAGGAACAGGTACAGGTATAGGGCAAGCACAGGACAGGCCGGCCCAAGACCAGTCTGCCGTGAAGTCCTATTGTCCAAGCCGATTCCTAGGGGGATGTATCGGTCCAACGAGCGCACCTGTGGACAATGGCTGGCAGTCTTCCCATCTTAGTCAGGCCAGAACTGCTGCATTGGGGGGGGGTTTTAGTCCCAGTCCCTTTTGGGGTCTTCAGTCCTTGGCGATGATCGTGAGGCAGATGAGGAATTTAGGGACCGTCCCTTACAACCTCCTGACTTCTCAAGGGAGTTGATACAGTCTACCTTACTCACTTTATCAAGGGGTAAACCATCCATCACATCTCTGGGGACCCCCTTTTTGATACCCAATAACAACCAACGTTGAAGGTTATAGAGATCCATCTTCCCTCCTCTAGTTTTTGCTGTGAGGAGCCTCAATATACTTAACACTTTTTATTTTTTCCAATTTTTCCTCCAGGGTTTTTACAGATCCATATTTTCTACTGTAATTAATGAGGTCTTTGGCAACCTGGCTCCATGTCCAAACTTTACGATCACAAGCATATGGATTAGGGTGTAAAGCTGGCCGTTCAGAATACGTAGCAAACCCAGGACCGGTAGGTCCGGTTCGGTCGCTCAGGTTTCCAAGGAACCCGGCCAGCCTTTCTACAGGGCTTAAAGCCATTACGTTTTTTTGTAAAGTGATTGCAGTGGGTTTAATAGGGATTCTAGGAGCCCCCGAATTAAAGGGGTCATCAGTTCAAGCTGTACAGGTAATTGCATCGGGGATTCAAATCCAGGAATTAATTCCCTTCCACGTATCATTTGCAGGCAGGCGGCTTTGTGGACACTTTCCAGGAGTCGGTCGGGGGTACAAACTATGGCTAAAGGGTCCCCTCTTCCCAAAGGATTTATTCCCCCGGCCCAGAAAGCTGCATGCTGCGTCAGGGACCATGTGTCACGTTTATCTCCTGTTGTTAAGAAGACTCCATGTCCCCCGTAACCACCCGCTTCTTGTTCATTTAGCTTAATTTGGTCACCACCAAGAGAGACACCCAGAAGACACATTCTGTGTCCGATTCACACGAGCGCCGGTCGTATTCTTTCTTTAACTCGGCCAACTCGGCAGCACCATATGGCACTTGTTTAGTGGCAATGCGAGGGTCAAAATCCTCATCATTAATATAATTGTATTCTGTTTTAATCAGGGCTCGTAAGTGTGGACAGCAGTCCTCTCCACAATTTTTTACTGATTCCAGTTCCTTCTGGGGGTATCTTTGATTCAAGTGGGCAGTTTCTTTTTCCCCTGTCTCCTTTGGGGGTCAGAATTTTTTAAATTCTTAGACTACTCCTCTCTCAAGGCAGCCCATAGCAAATGATTTTCATCTCTCAACAAGTGATTTTTATTTCTTCCTTCATCTAATTATTTCTGCAAAATTTCCACTGTTTTGGAGGGATTCTATTTTTGCATTTTCTTCACTTGCCCGGTTAAAATAAGTTTCTATAGCTGCTGTAAGACAAGCTCCCAAAACTGAGCAGAATATGGTTTTATTCCTGCCCAGTTTAAATTTTGCCTCATGTTGTAAAGAACATATTCTATCTACTACATTCTCTAGATTAAACCAGTTATTTTGAGCCCATTCTCCTCCAGGAGAGGGCCTGGCATTATGTTTTACTAGCAGAGCATAAAACGCAGCTTTGTCTTTTTCAGTCGTTTTGTGAAGGGAACAAAAGCACAACAGGGAAGTGAAACTTACACACACGCAGAGCTCTTGCTGTGCCTCCCTTGGATTCCCTGGCTCTCTGAAGAGACAAAATCTGCTTGGGAGGTACTCCTTAAATTACTTACGGTTGGCTCTTCACTACACCAAACAGTCCAGACTAATTCACATGAACACAAAAAAAAACCAAACCAAAAAACAACAACCAAAAACCAAAAAAACCCCAAAAAATCTGTCCTGTCTTTCGCACAAAGAGATCTTTTGTGAAATCCTGAAGACAGAGCCCTCAACTCGAGTATGGGGATGCTTTTCACCTAGGCGTGTACAGTTTGTGGGAAATTTGAGTCGCCCCCCTTGCTTTCTAGACACCACTCACCCTTTCGAGGTGGCGGGCTAGGTGCGGCTGAAGCGACACGTCCTTCCCCTGTTACAGACTGTACACGACCTGCAACCCCTCTGTCCGTCAGGATCTCGTCCTTGACGCCAATTTATGTCACGACCCGCTAATGCAGGCGGGAGTCGTGATGGTTTGAGTGATCTCAGAGCGCAAAAGACACAGCCGGAGACAACAACAATTTGCTCTCAACAGTTGCACACCTTATAAAGTGCACACAGCACTTTATGTGATAGAGGGAGAGAGAGAAGGAAAAGAGAGAAAGAGAGAGAGAAAGAGCAAAAAGAGAGAGAAAGAGAGAAGAGGGGCTATAGCTACCAACAGAGAGACAGAGTCCTCGTGGTGCACGCTGACCAACAGACTTGTCTTCCTCTTCCGTGGGGAGATATCGAATTCAGGTCATATCTTGAGGGGTCTCTTTATAGTCCCTTGCGAAGCGACAGGCAGGTGGCCAGCAGGTGGGGAGACCACAGGCAGCTACGCTGAAACAGGACAAAGCGCTCCACCGCTTAGAGCAAATGTCCATGTGTACAGCAATTGTCCACTGAGGGAACAGGTACAGGGCAGGTACGGAACAAACCAGTCCGAAAGCCGTTCGAGATCAGTCCGCTGTGGCGTGCCCATTGTTTCCACCGGGTTCCCACGGGGATGCCTCAGTCCAAGAAGCGCCCCTGCAGGCAGCGCTTGGCTGACATCCCCCCTCAGCCAGGCCAGGGCTCCTGTAGTGGGGTCTCAGGTTTTAGTCCCAATCCTTTTGGAGTCTTCAGTCTCTGTCTTTGGCGACGGTGGTGAGGCAGATGAGGAACTTAGGGACCGTTTCTTACACAGCCCCCAGGTTCCTGATGTCAGTTTGTAGGAGGTGTTTGGCACTCCAAGGGCAGCCAGGCTTCCAACTTGTGGCAGCTTGCATCTGGGAGAAATCCTGTGTCGTTCCTGATTTTAGGAGGCAGCAGTCTGGTCTGAGCAGAATAACAGGGTACAAAATGCCATGCACAGGGTACAAAACACCAAACCCTTCACTCTAAAAAATATTTACATCTCTTTTTGCAAAATATCCATAAGACAACCTACAGTGTTAAAACAATTTCTCAGGTTATAAAAATTCGATTCCAAAACATCAAAACACCTGCATTAAGTGTTTTAATAGTCATCCTGGTTTAAACGTATTAGAAATGCACGTTTCAAAGTGTCCATTTCAAAATACTAGGATAACAAGTTGAGAACCATCACAGTAACCCAGTTTCAAAATACTACAATAAATCTATTCCAAAATGCTAGAAGATTAAGTCCCAACATACCTATGTCACTCCATTTCATAATACCAAATTGCAAAATATCTTTTTTTTATGCTATATATGGATATATATGATATATATACATATATATACACATCTATATACACATATATATGATGCTATATATGGATATTAATCCCAAAAGAAAGCAATGTTGTCAAAATGGGATCTGTCCAATGGTTTTTTTCCTGTCTGAAAAGTTTTCCTCCAATGACCATCAATAAATGTATTTATTTTACTCATACAGCTACATGTAGTAAAAGTTTTCCTCTAAACCGAAACACTCGTAGTAGTTTTCTGCTTCGGTGGTGTCTGTGAGAACTGGCATTTGGGAACAAAGGATGGAATTGTTATAAATGAATAAAGCCAATTATAATAAAATAGAACTTTTTGCCAGATTGCCAGTGAAAAAGCCACAAGCGCAAAATTGACAAAGCCAATACTGAAAGGGAGCGAGGAAATAGGCAGCGCGCAGCGGGCGAGACCTCCGTGAAGTGTCCCGCGACACCACACCCCCAGGTCTCACAGCGGTCTGTCTCCAGGCCCACTGGTTTTATACCTTTTGGCTCGGTGTACAAGTCTGAACATGTTGGAGAGTCCAGGTACAAGCTTGAACATGTTACGAAGTCCAGCTATCGAGGGAAGCAAAGAATCTCTAAAGGTCGGTGCTACAGTTCCGTTCTGAATTTCTATAGCTTCTTTGTCCCTCGATGGTTTTTGCCGATAGAATCGCAGCGGTGCTCAGGCAGTAGGGATGGGTTTAGGTGCTTCCAAGGATCTCTCGATGACTTGGCCAGATCCATTCTCTTGGGCTATCAGTTCTTATCAGATCTTAGTTGCACCTGGTTTCAGCGTTCTGCTGTTTGTGTAATTTACCGTCACCCATACCTGTGAATATTACATGTATAAAATATTATTCGTGAACATAAACCAACATACACAAGGAAAATGTAAAAGAGTTTCTTGTGAGGTTACCATTCAGTTCCTGCCTGAGCTGACAGCCTCCAAAACACATGTACTATAGGGAATGCACCTTCCCCCCTCTACCAATATCACCTAATTTAATTTATTATTATATTCCTGGAACATGAATTAATATATACTACAGAGTGAATCTGTTCCCTGGATGCACACGGAAAGTCTGTGTAGCAGGCAAAGGGAGTCCTTATAAACTGTATCAATATTTCCCTGAAATTCAGGGTGGACCAGCAATTGGGGGTGCTCAGGTTTGGTCTGGGCCTGTCAGGATTAGCCATAAACAACCTGGCCAAACCCCTGACCCCTCAAGGGACGTGTCAAAGAGTTCAACAGAAAAACAATTCAGTAATGATTGGCAAGGAAAAATTACTGCTATTTTCTTATGATCTGGGGGCAATTTCCTCAGTAATTACAAACCTAGGACATCAGAATTTTGGAGGCAGAATGCCAATTTTGGCCACAGGCACCCAGGCAAGGATAGCTCTTGTCCACAGAAAGGAAAGCCCAGGATCTCAGTGTTTCAGGGGCAGATGAAGGTCTGTGCAGCGGAGGGAGCAACCAGCAGTACCTTTCTCCACCTCACCTCCCCACTCCAAGATGTCACAGCTCCAGGTGTGACCAGCTGCCTTCAGAGGGTTCCCCGGGCATACCTGTGCCAGGAGCCGTTAGTCCAGAGGCATCAACGGGCGCATCCCGAGCGTCCCTCCAGGAATGACCATCCGAGCATCCAGCAGGGGCCGGGGAGCAGCCGGGTGCACCTGGACACGGAGCGGGGCTTCAAGAAAATGCCGAGGGAAAAGCACTCGTGCCAAGGGGCAGCACCCGAGCGACCCGGGCAGCATGCGGGGTCCCAGGGAGGAGCTCTAAACTTTTCCGTTTTATCTTGTTAGTCCCTCCCTAAAGCCCTTACTAAAGAGAGGGATTATTAGGAGAAAAGGGGTTTAAAGTGAGGGGAAAAGCTTCCTTTTCCATAATTAACTGTGTTCAAATTGTGGGGGAATCCCCTTCCCCTGCCATTGTAATGGTCTCAATTGACAGAAAGCTTACCTTTTCCACACTTTCAGGGGTAGCGATACGGAAGCCGCATTTTCCATTATTTTCCACAGAAAGGGAAAACTTTGATGATGCTCTTTCATGGGTTTGAATTAAGGGTAACGCCCCCTTTTCATCATCCTAAGACTTAAGAGGGGGAAGCCCAGCTGTCCCTCCTTTTCAAGGATTTGAATTGAGGGGAAAATCCCCTTTTTCCATCACAGGAGAGATTTAAAATGAGGAAACCCCTTCTTTTCCAAAAATTTTAGGCAATGAAATTAAAGGGGGACAAGCCATTTATTTGTCATGTTATCGGTTTACGTGGAAACTACTGCCCCATTTCCTCATTCTTAGCTGAAGGAATCTCTGCCTTTTTCAGTATTTTAAGGGTTTAAAACTGCATTTTGGGGCACTTCTATCAGTACTCCAGTAACAAGGATCACAGATGGGAGCGAGCCTGGCACGTACATAACCCTAACACTGCTGGGGAGTGTACTATTTTTCTTATTTATAATACAGATAGCCCTATTTGGAGGTCTTATTGAGATATACACCATTCATATCACTGCCATTCTTTGCCACCCTACTTAGTCACATGTGGAGTACTACATAGTAATCACTAAGGAATAATTGCAACAAATTATACAACTTACCTAGCTGTGCTGCCAAAACACAAAGTTTTATTTCTGCCCTTTTGCTTGAAGTAGCTGTAGCAAAAAAAGAAAGTGTCGTTACCTCTCGGAAGAGTTTTCTTCTCTGTTGAGCTCTTTACTCACCTTGAATTTAAGTCAGAGGAGTCAAACAACTGCAGCCCCTTTGAGAGCTTTTATACCTCGTGGGATTTGCCTCCTCCCTTTTCCCAGGCATCACGGCAGTGAGAAGCAGGCCCAATCAGAAAAATTCAGCCCGGTTCTTTTTGCCGATGCCACTCGTATAGATGCGTCTCATGCTCCTTTCTTGTCCTGTGTGCTCCCCCTTCCATTTCCTTTCACTCTGTCTTGTTCTTCTTTTTCTTGTAAGGAATGAGTCCTCAATATTTGTTTAATAAATGTTGCTCAGCCCCTCTCCCTGTTCTGTCCTGCTTTTTGTCTCCCTCCCTGCCTGCATCTTTATCTTTCTTCTTTCTTCCTTTTTTCCCTTGGTCCTGCATCACGACTCCATGTCTTCGTCCCTTTCCTCGTCCTTTTGCCCGTACCCGTCCGTACCCGCCTCCCAGTCCTTCGCACTCATCGCACCCGTCTCTCCGTCAACCTCCGCCCTTCCGGCCGCACCTCTCCGTCTCCATCCCCGCACCACGCTTCGCCCTTCTTCCCCCCCTACCGGCACATGCCACGGTCATTTCCTCTCTGGTTTCTCGTTTCCCTCTTTGTCACTGTATCCCTCTGTCTTTGCCATGTATTTGGCATTTGTCTTTTTCTCTGTCCTTCTCCATGTCTCACTCCCGTTCCTTTTTCATCCTCTGTGGCTCTGTGGTGCTCCCCGTGCCACTTTCCCACAGGCTTCTTCCGCCAGCTCTCTCATCACCCTGGGATGGATCCCATCCGGTCCCATAGAGTTATGGATATCCAAGTATTTCAGCAGTTCTCTGACCGCCTCCCCTTGGATAATGGGGGAACCATTCTGTTCCCTGACATCATCTCCCAACCACAGAGGACAGTTGTCATGAAGGCAAGTCGTCTTCCCACTAAAAACTGAGGCAAAGTAGGCATTAAGCACTTCTGCCTTTTCCTCATCTGCAGTTTCTAAGTTCTCTCCCTTGTCCAATAAAGAACAAAGGTTGCTCTTACCCTTCCTTTTACGGTTAATATATTTGTAAAAACATTTTTTATTATCCTTTACAGCAGTCACCATTCTAAGTTCAAAGTGAGCTTTAGCCTGCCTAGTTTTTTTCCTACATGCTCTAGCAGTCCCCTTGAATGCTTCCTGAGAGACCTGCCTCTCCTTCCAAAGGTGATACGTCCCCTTTTTATTTCTAAGTTCCTCCAAAACCTCCTCGCCCATCCAGGCCGGACGTTTACCCCGTCGACTTATCTTTCGGCACGCAGGGACAGCGTGTCCCTGTGCCCTCATCCCTGTGCCTTCCAGATGTCTGTTTTGAGGAAGGCCCACATTTCCTGAACTCCTTTGTTTTTAAGGACTGCTTCCCTTACTAAGCCTCCTACAAAGACCAAAGTCTGCCCTCCGGAAGTCCAATGCAAGAGTCTTACTGGTGTTCCTCCTGATTTCACCAAATACTGAGAACTCTATTATTTCATGGTCACTCTGTCCCAAGCGACCTGCAATCACCACATCTCCCACCAGCCCATCTATATTTGCAAACAGCAGATCTAACATGGTCCCTCCCCTGGTGGGCTGACCCACCAACAAAAAGTTGTCCTCCATAGAGTCTCAAACTTTCCTGGACTGCCTCTTATCTGCTGTATTAAGTTCCCAGCAGATGTCCGGTAGGTTGAAGTCACCCAGAAGAACAAGGGCTGACGATCCTGAAGCGCTCTCCAGGTGCTTATAGAATAAGTTGCCCACCTCTTCTTCACGGTTGGGTGGACGATGACAGACTCCCAGGAGGATGTCAGCCTTGTTGCCCTTCCCCTTAATTCTTACCCATAAGCATTCAACTCCATCTTCCTTAGTTTCAATTGCTACAGCATCAAAAGTCTCCTTAATATAAAGGGCCACCCCTCCACCTCTTCTTCCTTTACCGTCTCTTCTGAAGAGCCCGTAGCCATCTAGTGCAGCGCTCCGGCTACGTGAAGCCCGCTAGGGACCGGCTTTCTCGCCGGCCTTAAGTCTTTGGAAGCCTACTTCCAAGCCCTTAGAAATGCGGTCAGAAATCTTTCCCACCTGTGGAATCTAGCCATCTTTCCATTCAGGTGCTGTTGTACAAAAACGGGATTACACTTATCAAAATCATAAACATCAGATGATTTGTCCCAGATCGGGACCAGCAAACACTGTCGTGTAGATGGCCACGACACTCAGAGTCCATCAATAAAACTCTCAAAGGCTTTAAGCATTAGCACCTTGTTATCTAGTATTGAATTTCTTGAAGAGCCAGAAGGAATTAGCTCTGTGAGAGTCCTACACCTCAGGAGGAATTAGCTCTGTGAGAGTCCTACACCTCTGAGGGTATCCAGCACCTTACAGAAAATGGCTTAAATAATTTTGCAAGACGGCACGGTCGAGTACGTCTCGAAAAAGCAAAAAGGTTTTAATAAAAAAATAAAATAGAACAAAGCTGAGCACAGTATAGGGGCAGGTCCCATACATCTCCTACAACACCTCAAGAACACACTGAGAAGCTTTATGTTCTCCCTTAAGTATTGGATGATTTAGGTGGGTTTCTTTGCCAAAGAGCTCAATAGAGAATAGCTGTTTCTGGAGAATAGGTAAGCAGACCTATCAGTGTTTATGTCTTAGCACTGAGCCAATTACTGTCAGGAGAGCAAACAAACTTCTAGTGTTCTTCCCTTAAAAGGTTTTGAGGTGAGTCTTAAACCTTTCCCTATATGGAAACATCTGTTCAGGTGTGGAAATGCATTCCTACAATCTAGAAATCTTTCATGCCTTTTCTATGTCGCCTCCCATGGGCAGCTCCACACAGCTTTGGTTCTTTCTCTCTTTCTTCTCTCTTCCTTCTGCAGTTCCAGCTCACTCCTTCCCATCCCTAACACGGCCCCCTCACCCCGTCCGTCCCTCGTACGACGTCTCAGCCTTTCCGTCCCTCGCACGCCTTCCTCCTCGCAGCTCGGCCAGCAGACTCCGACTGACTCTCTACCAGGTAACTCACTCTTTTATCGCACCAATAGCTGTGAGGGCAAGGCTATTCCTACTCTTGAGTAATTAACACAGCTGCAATATATCAAAGGCAAGATTGCATTTAGCACCGTCTCTATCTGTCTCCCCATAGCACACCTCCGGGTGGCCAAGGATTTTCACTTCCTCTCTGTCCCCGAGGGGCTCACTGCGTCAGTTTATCAGGAGTCACCCAGCGTCCACGAGGCCCATTACGTTACAACCCGCACGCCTGGCACGGGAGGCGTTTTCCTTTCAGAATTATCCCTATCCTCGCAGGCCAGAACATTCGGTGTTCCGTTCAGTCTCGACAATGTTTCGGGGACCTCGTGACTTCCAGGGACATCGTAGATGTCATCGGGTTGCTCTAGCATGCCATTGGAGGTTTGTGAACGGTATTTCAGGGTCTTAGAAGGTCCTCAGAGGATTTAGGACTTCCTACAAACTTTTGAGGGGCATCTAGAAGCCCCCAAAGCCATAGTTACCTTTTTCTAGCTCTGACAGGCCTGTTTTAGAACATCTAAACTCTTTCCATCGGCTCCTAAAAAACTTCAACATCCCAGACCAAGTCCTAAAACCACTGAAATCATCGCAGCAACCACACGTCCTTCCCGAAACTTTCTAAACCAGCCATGGACCCAAGTGACAGCACTTTTCCATGGGAAAGACCCCCCAGAGCCCTCAAGCTTCAGAGGCAGATACCGGGCCTTGCAGAAAAGCCAATGACCTGCAGGACTTTCCTCTACCTCTCCCTACCCATTCAAGGTCAAGCAGCCCCAGCGTGATCAGCGAGGGTCACGAGGTGCCAGGTCCCCCGGGGATCATTTTTAGGGGTTACGTCCACCCACCCGCACAGGGAACCGGCAGCGGAGAGGGACCGGCGGGGGCATCCCGAGCGTCCCTTCGGGCACCACGGCCAGAGCACGTCGTAGGAGCCCGGGAGCAGGCGGACGATCCGGGCGAGGAGCCTCCCTCCGAGAGAACTCCGAGGGAAAAGCCATCGCGCCGAGGAGAGGCGCCGGAGCCCACGGGGGAGGGTCTGGGGTCCCGGAGTCTATCTTTCAACTTTTGCCTTTCATCTTGTCAGTCCCTCTTTGCTACATGCAGTCCCTACGCAGTGCCCCCATGAAAAAGGGGCGTTACTAGGAGAACAAGGGTTTAAACTGAGGAAGAATACTTCTTTTTCTGTAATCGCTTGTGTTTCAATTGATGGGGAGTCCCCTTCCCCTGCATTTTTCACGGTATCCATTGTAGGACACCCTCCCTTTTCCCTCCTGTTTGGGGCATTAGTAGACAGGGAATCCTCATTTTGCTTTGTTTTCCAGCTTAAATGGAAAGGCAACACCTTGACCACAGTATTTTACAGGTTTGCATTAAGGGTACCTCCCCCTTTTCATCGTCCTAAGGTTTAATTTCAGGAGGAAGTCCAGGTGTCCTTCCTTTTGGAAAGTTTGCACTGATGTGAAAATCCCCTTTTTTCCCCATCATTTCAAAGATTGAAAGTGAGGTAAATGTGGAACTTGAGAAGGACACTGCACTCTGAGCGCCTCTTTAAAGACTTCACTGGATTCCAAACATTAACACCTTATTATCTAGCAGTCTCTCATGTCTTTTCTCTAGAGCTTTTTATGGGCAACTCTACACAGCTCTCAGGGCTAATCTATTTACAGCAGCAGCTACTCTGTAGACCCAGTGTCTCAACTTTTTTTCTACTCTCTTTCTTCTGCTGCTCCAGCTCACTCCCTTCCGTCATTAGCACGGCCGCCTATCTCCCTCTGTGCCTCGTACAGTAGCTTACCTCATTTGTCCCTTTCCCGACCTCCCGTCCCTTCCTCCTCATAGCATGGCTAGCAGACTCCTACTGACTCCGACTCCAACACAACGTCCTCCCAACTTACTCACTCTTTATCACACCCATAGCTGGGAGGGCAAGGCTGATGCCACTTTTTGATAATTAACACAGCTGCAGTGGATCAGAGGTAAAATTACCTGCAGCATTATCTCTACCTCTTTTCCCACAGACGCATTCTTCTTTTGCCAATATTTTAGAGGACTAAAGCAAAGTGGCGAAGCACTTTTATTCCCATTTCCCCATTGTGTCAGTTTAATGCAGATAAAATTAGGGGGACCCTCATTAAAGGTCCTAATGAGATTCACACTATTCATATCACTACTGTTCTTCCCTCATCTATTTAGTCACATATGGAGCGCTACTTAGTAATCACTTAGGCAAAATTTCCCAAGTTCACAACAAATTATCCAACTTATCTCGCTATGCTGCCAAAACACAAAGTTCCATATCTCACTCGTTTACTGCCTTTTTGCTCAAAGTAGTTATAGGAAAAAAAAGGGCATTACCTTTTCCTGGAAAAATTTGCTTCTAAACGGAGCCCCGTACCTACCTGGAATTTAAGTCATAGGAGCCAAACAGCTACAGCTCCTCCGAGGGCTTTTATACCCGGTGGGATTTGTCTCCTCCCTTTTCCCATGGACTCATGGGAATGAGAGGCGGGCCCAAACAGGGGTATATTAACCCCAGCCTTTGCTAAGGGGCTTCATTCCCTCCTGGGAATCAGCTGGGCTAAGAGCTCTCTTCTCCATTCGGTGAAGATGGTGTTTCAGCTTAGCTTGTTTTCAGCAGGTGCTTTTGGGCATCTAAAGCAAAAGAGGCTTCGAAGACACTGAGGAAAGCTGCATTGAATCCAGGGAGTATTTAAGTTTATGATTTTGGGTTGTGTGTTCAGGGATGGTCCATTGCTTTTAAAACTTCTGGTATTGTTCTTGTTGTTTTTAGGAGAAGCAGCGCTTCCTGAGATTCTAGGTTGTGTCAAGAGCGATACTTCAGATTTTTTCAGCAGATTCAGCATGTCACAAAAGGGATCTTCCTTGAGTTGAAGATGATCTTTGAGATTGCGGCTTCTGGTAAGGTAGTTGGGGACTGTGACCTAGACAGGGGGGGTGACCCAGGTAGGAATTACTGTGGTGGGGTTTAGGAGGTAGCACGGTGAGAAGCAGAGTCCATTTGAGGGCCTCCCTAAGAGTTTTCAGAAGCCCAGGAGATGTATTTACATGTCTTAGGGCACACAAGCGCATCCACCGCAATCACAGAAAGGCTGTGTGGTTTTGTCTCTCGCTAACTGTGGTGCCAATCACAGTAACAGCTATAGCCTTAGACTCACTATGAAACCAGCGAGTCAAAGACCCAGACACACTAAGGACAGGGTGAGTAGCTGACTCACTGGGATTTGGCTCACGTAACACTAAACTCATACTTTGGTTTTAATTTTCTTGATTGTAGGTGACAAAGAGCCAAACCGGTGATCAGGGGGCCTTCCGAGTCACCCAAAAGATAAGTCAGGGGCCACGGCCAGGAGGCGGGATGTTAGTACGGTACCGGGTTGGGAATTCCTGGGACAGGTTTAACAACTAGCAGAGAGGAAAAGGATGTTTTCTAAGGAGCTCCTTAGGACAGCTAAAAGGAGCAGCTCTACTTTTGATTGTAGCTCTAAGTTGTGCAGTGCAGAACAGTTCCAGCGTGTGTCACGTTGTCCCGTGTGCCATGTTGTCTAGCCTGTCTTTGGGATCCCTCAGATCAGATATCGCTGTCTTTTCCCCTCGAGGACCTTATCACGAGCGTCAGCCATCATCTCTAGATTCTCGAACATTCACGCTTCTCAGCACAGTGCCGATACCATCCATTCTTTTACGGCGGGCTAGGCCGCATCTCCGAGTCGTATCTTAGAATCATCAAATCGGACGTCTTTTGAGGCCTCATTCCCGGCCGTACCATCCTCCGTCCTTTCCGGCCGTGAGTTGTAGCATCCCGGGGCTCGTAAGGTTGTACGGTTACGGGGAGCATTCTGAACGTACTATTATCTCATAGCTATCTTGATCATCGTGACTGACAGTTTCTTTAACAGGTCACTGTGTTACAGTCTTTTCTTCTGCTCCTTAGAGCCCTCTCCGTCCGCCATCGGCATACCGTCGGTCATCTCTTTTGGCATCATCTCGGTCCTTGCTATTATTCTAATTGCTATTTTTGCTGGGATCTTTGTTTGTTGTCCTTGTGTCACGCTGTTTGTAATGTGTTGTGTTTAGCCTGGAACTGCTCTGCCCTGTGGAATAGATAAGAGGGTAGGTGGGCTAGACAGACAACTTTACGGCTAACATTTTAGCCACCCGAGCCCCACCTCAGACACAGCGAGCGTGGCCGGTCCGTGCAGAGTTGGGCAGAGACAGAGGGAACGGTATAGCGGCGTCTCACAGTTTTGTAGCTCTTTGTCTTAATGCACGCTGTTGTCAGATCCTAGACAGTTTGCGTTGAGAAATGGGAACTTTGAGAAGCTTAAGCTTTCCCTATGTGTCTGAGTGACTTTAACGAAGAATTCTTTTGCAGAGGGATAGTAACATAGTAAACCCAGTACAAACACCAGAGACCGGAGGAGCACGGCGACGAGACGAGTCGGCGCCGTAAGCCTGAGCTACGGCCTGACTTTCTTCTCTACGTTTACATCGTCGGTCATATTTTCATCTAATTTTGAAGATGCAAGGAGCGTGACACGGTCGGCTAGCAGCACCGGGGCACCGTGACCAGATGCGTACAGGCGATCGAGAGGAGTATCAATTCTGGCATAGAACCGGATGCTACAGGCATTCTTGCGTAAGTCATGAAACTCTAAGCGGCCTTTGTTATTTTGTGTTTTACAGGTGGCCAGCAGCATTTAAAGTGCCGGTCCCGTACGACCGAGACCGTCGCAGCAGGAGGTGACATTCAAGGGGTTTCGGACAGAAACTACTTTGGCGACACGACGCTTTTGGACCCTACGTCGGTACACACCTTTCCATTTTGTTTTGCCCCTTCTTTCCGGGAAGGTCTGTCATTGCTTGGCTTTTCAGGGCAGATGTAAATGGTGGCTATGTTACAGCATTGTTCTTTTTCCTTCTTTTTAGGAAGTGATGCCGCATATCAGCAGTCAAGATCAAGTGGGTAAGGTGAGCAGTGAGTAGTGGGCAGAAGCAGTTGTTATCGCTCGGATGCCACATTCCGGTCTAACTCAAAGCATCCATTGTCATTTGTGCGTTTTAGGCGGTTCGCTCACTTTGCACCGAGACTCCCTCACCAACCACCCGACGGACCCAGTTCGCTTCTCTCGTGAGCCCTCCGGAAGTAATACAGGCCTCTGTGATGAAGCCTCGATCTTTCCCGTTTGAAGGTGCCATTTGGGTAGACTTTGGTAACGGCCGAAGAATTGCGGTGAGGCAGGGAGGAGGAAGGGAGGGTCCACTCAAGTTTCAGCATTGCCGCATCCCCTCGTCTCCTTTTAACGCAGGTATACCCTACGACAATGACATCGGCCTCCCAGCACGGCCGAAGCGTGCGGGCCGAGGACCCGGGCATTCTTAAGAAATGGTGAGTAGCAGAATTGTTGCATTTTGGCCGACATGCTTCTGAGATTGCACATTCATATGAGGTTTTTTTAATTGTAGCTGACTAAGAGACTACAGCCCAGTGACAGCAGGAACCTCCGCGAGGGCGAGGCGGCTTTCTTTCGCACCCAACGTGGATTCGCATCCCCGGTCCAAGAGATAAGTGAGGGGCTATGGGTCACAGAAGATTTGAAAGCGGGGTGCTGAGTCAGGGGGCACCGGGCGGGATTTTGGAGTCAGCTTTGGAGGCAGGCATGTCCAAGAAATGGACCTTTAGGTGCATAAAGGGAAAGTGTTATTTTTAATCACAACGCTGAGGTGTGCAGGGCAGAGCAGTCCCAGGGCATTTCACGTGTCTCATCTGTTGTGCACTGTCTTTTGGGCACCTGGTCTTCCTTGTCTTTTGCCTTAGCCCTTCAAGGGGCCGATAGGAAACGCCGGAGTCATTCTTAGCATCTCTAATCTCTCTGTTCCTCGGCCAGGCGCCGATCACATTGAACCTTTCATTTGGGAGCCCAGACAGGCATCAAAATTGCATCTCTCTTTAGAAGCATCCGGTCCAATGTCTTTTCAGGTCTTGTTCCGAGCCGTATCGACAGCTGCGCTCCGCAACGATCCATTCTGGCGGATTAGGATTTGTCAGAAGGCAAAGATAGGTAGAGGCTTTTAACCGCAGGACTCTCGGGCATCCATCTTTGCAGTGCTTGGAATAAGTCATCCTGCTAACATCTTCTTCCTGCAGGGTTCTCTGAGCCCGGTTAGCCCACCAGGGCTCTCGCCTCGGACATCTCATTCAGAGTTCTCGGTCTTCTTTGCGGTCATTCTTCTCGCCGAGAGTTTTCTGTCCCCGTTGTGTTCCCTCGTTTGTCGTCTCCCGTGTCACGGGTGTGGGTGTGTATTTGTCCCGGAGCTGCTCTGCCCTTCTCCGTAGTTGGGTGTAGGTGTCGTAGAGCAAGTGCTGGGGACTTGAAATTTATAATGCGGGGTGTAGCTGGACTTTAAGTAGTATCTGTAGATTGACCCAAGATGTCTGGAGCCATCCAGTTATCCTGCAGCACTTTGACTTTCATCTTAACTTTCTTTCAGATGCAGATGGATTCAATCCGTGGCAGAGCACCCCATACTGGTGGAGGACTTTCCCTCAAGAAGGTCAGTCCCTGTGTTTCATTGCAGGGAAAGTGTAAATGGTGGCTCTGTTACAGCACTGTTCTTTGTCTTTATTTTTAGGATGTGACCCGGGGTATCGGCACTCAAGGCGAAGTGGGCAAGGTGAGCAGTGACCAGTGCAGAGAAGCGGCTGTTATTGCTGAGGTTTCAATTTCTGGTGCAACTCTAAGCATCCACTGTTGTGTTTTTATTTTAGGGGATCCACTTGCAAGATGTGCCGGGCCCGGAGGCCTGTAACCAGGTGGGTGTTAGCTTAAGTCAGTCCCCATTTGTCTTTGCAGGGAAAGTGTAAATGGTGACCATGTTACAGCATTGTTCTTTGTCTTTATTTTTAGGTGGTATGGCGGGATATCAGCAGTCAAGGGGAACTGGTGAAGGTGAGCAGTGACCAGTGCAGAGAAGCGGTTGTTATGGCTCAGGTTTCAATTTCTGTTGCAACTCTAAGCATCCACTGTTGTGTTTTTATTTTAGGCGGTCCACTTGGAAGATGTCCCGGGCCCGGAGGCCTGTAACCAGGTGGGTGTTATCTTAAGTCAGTCCCCATTTGTCTTTGCAGGGAAAGTGTAAATGGTGATATGTTACAGCATTGTTCTTTGTCTTTATTTTTAGGTGGTACGGCGGGATATCAGCAGTCAAGGTGAACTGGTGAAGGTGAGCAGTGACCAGTGCAGAGAAGCAGTTGTTATGGCTCAGTTTCAATTTCTGATGCAACTCTAAGCATCCACTGTTGTGTTTTTATTTTAGGCGGTCCACTTGGAAGATGTCCTGGGCCAGGATGCCAGTGGCCAGGTGGGTGTAGAGCTTAAGTCAGTCCCCATTTGTCTTTGCAGGGAAAGTGTAAATCGTGACTATGTTACAGCATTGTTCTTTGTCTTTATTTTTAGGTGGTACGGCGGGATATCAGCAGTCAAGGTGAACTGGTGAAGGTGAGCATGACCAATGCAGAGAAGCGTTTGTTATGGCTCAGGTTTCAATTTCTGATGCAACTCTAAGCATCCACTGTTGTGTTTTTATTTTAGGCGGTCCCCTTGGAAGATGTCCTGGGCCAGGATGCCAGTGGCCAGGTGGGTGTAAGCTTAAGATATATGTGTGATTCCGTCCCATCTGACTGGGGAGGTTGTGTTTGCACAGTCACTGAGCATGCTTTTTTGCTTTCTTTCCTTGCAGGTGCTGTCCCAGGCGTGCCAAAGAATAGTGGCTAGCAGGTGAGTTGGTGTCTAGGTGGGGTGACTCAAGCGAGCAGTGTGCAGCAGTTTGCTAAGACTGTACCTTTTCATTTTGCAGGTACCCTCTGGGCCATCTCTGGAGTCACATGACGATTTGAGGTGAGCTGAGGTGGTGGTTTAGAGGAGCCCTAGGGATTATTCTTTTGTAGGGCAATTGTCACATATTCTGTTTTGTTGTCTTAGGTACCCTGATGAGGTGTAGAGCTGGTTTGGATACGGCAACACCGAAGCAGTCACAGCTATCTCAACATCCACGGTGCCAACGTGTTCTTTTGCATCGCAGATGGATTTTGTCCGCTCATCTTCAAAAAGATAAGTTCTGGGGCCGGTGTTTGGGACAAGGGGAAAAAGCTTTGCAATCCCAGGAGGCAATTTAAAGTTAGCTTAGAGGAGAGGGCCTTAGTGGGATGGGCCCCTTGGAAGCGAAGGGAGAGGGTTTTATTTCAGCCTCACCGGAGCCTTTGCCGGGCAGGGCGGTTCCGAGTCATCTGCGCGTCCTAGCACGGTTTGCGTCGTCAGTCATCTTCAAGTCTCGACCGTCATCGTGGATGTTTTCGCCCGAGGAGGCCGCCTTTGGGTGCAGAGGTATCGCCACAGTCACTCCGCAGTCATCGCTTCTTTCTCTCAGGCCGTCCAGCTTCTCGAGCATCCTCCTAACAGCTTTGGCACTAATTTCTTGTAAGGAGTTCTGTTTAATCATCATGCTTTTGCTTAGAGCTTTGTTTCCTTTGGCATCATCAGCCTCTGGCTCATCTCATGCTAGGAATCTTGGGTCGATAAGGTGGAGCTGCCAGGGAGTTTGAACTTGTGTCCGTTATGTAGTTTGTGTCCCTTGTCTTCTGTGTCGTAGGACTTCATTACATCTCGATGCTTTGTCGGCATCATTCCGGCCCGCTAGTCACGTCCTTTGCCGGATCATCCGTGTTCCGGCATCTTTACATTTTTACTTTTTGAGGCTAGCACATGGACACAAGGGGTTCTCATCCTTTTTCCTTTTCACCTTTTGTAGGGCATTCTTTTCACGTGCTGTTCTCTTGGTCTTGCATAGGGAGAGGATTATGTTCTCCTCGCATGACTGCAGTATTTCAGAAGGTTTTGTCTTCTCAAGGCGTCTAGGTCTGGAGAATTAATATTCCAGAGAGTTATCTCAAGTTCTCACTTGCATTGTACCTGTCTTGGCTGGTATTGTGACTATGCCGCCTTATATTTTCTTCTGACTGTATTTTATTGTGCCTCTGCCACCTTGTATTTTATTGTGCCTCTGCCACCTTGTGTACTCTGACTGTATTGTACTGTGCCTGTGTTGTACTGTGCCTGTGCCGCCTTACATTGTGTGTGCCTGCGCCGCCTTACATTGTATTGTGACTGTATTGTACCGTGCCTGTGCCGCCTTACATTGTGGGTGCCTGTGCCGCCTTACATTGTATTGTGACTGTATTGTACCGTGCCTGTGCCGCCTTACATTGTGGGTGCCTGTGCCGCCTTACATTGTATTGTGACTGTATTGTACTGTGCCTGTGCCGCCTTACATTGTGGGTGCCTGTGCCGCCTTACATTGTATTGTGACTGTATTGTACTGTGCCTGTGCCGCCTTACATTGTGGGTGCCTGTGCCGCCTTGTATTGTACTGTGACTGTATTGTACTGTGCCTGTGCTGCCTTGTATTGTACTGTGACTGTATTGTACTGTGCCTGTGCTGCCTTGTATTGTACTGTGACTGTACTGTGACTATGCCGCCTTGTATTGTACTGTGACTGTATTGTATTGTCAGTATGCTGTCTTGTACTGTGACTGTATTGTACTGTGACTGTACTGCCTTGTATTGTACTGTGACTGTACTGTGACTATGCTGCCTTGTATTGTACTGTGACTGTATTGTATTGTCAGTATGCTGTCTTGTACTGTGACTGTATTGTACTTTCACAATGCTGCCTTGTACTGTGACTGTATTGTACTTTCAGTATGCTGCCTTGTATTGTACTGTCACTATGCTGCCTTGTAGTGTACTGTGGCTGTATTGTACTGTCACTAGGCTGCCTTAGCATGTAGTCACAGTTAGCTAGAACAGTTGTCAAACTTTACAGTTATTCCCTTTTCTGTGTAGTTTTGGGCAGAAATGTGATGGGCCTAGAGTGTGGATAATGCCTAGCTGTCAGATAATCACTTGCTGATCACCTCTTCTTGTGTTGCAGGTGCCGGAGGAAGATTAGTATCTCTGCGGTTGCCGATGCTACCTATTGTCCCAGAATCTACCATGTAAGCTGAAGAGTGTGACTCTGTCTGTCTGACAGTTTCTGTCTGCCTGCGTCTGCTTGTGTTTGTGTGAGTGTGTGTGCGCTGACTGGTGCTAACCCTGTGTGTATGTCTTTTGCCTTTCAGGTTTTTCAACTCAATTTTAAACTTAGAATAAAAAATCCCCAGCCGGGGGGGTTTTTTTTTTTTCCCCCCGGCTGGGTTTTTTTTTCCTCGGTCCCGGCCGGTCTGCGAGGCGACGTTCATCGCCAAAGTTTGGGCGCGGACCGTCTCGGGACCGGGGTTTTCGTCAGGCAGGACTTTTTTTTTGAGGCTCCCGGGAACCCCGTTCCCGAGGAGCGCCGCGAATGCGTGCCGACGGCTGGGGGTTAGCAGGGCGTTTGAGATGCGAGTGTGGGTGGGTTTGAGTGTAAGCTTAAGGAAGTGTGTGCGTTGACTGTTGCTAACCCTGTGTGTATGCCTTTTGCCTTTCAGGTTTTTCAACTCATTTTTAAACTTAGAATAAAAAATCCCCAGCCGGGGGGTTTTTTTTTTTTTCCCCCCGGCTGGGTTTTTTTTTCCTCGGTCCCGGCCGGTCTGCGAGGCGACGTTCATCGCCAAAGTTTGGGCGCGGACCGTCCGGGGACCGGGGTTTTCGTCAGGCAGGACGATTTTTTTTGAGGCTCCCAGGAACCCCGTTCCCGAGGAGCGCCGCGAATGCGTGCCGACGGCTGGGGGTTAGCAGGGCGGTTGAGATGCGAGTGTGGGTGGGTTTGAGTGTAAGCTTAAGGAAGTGTGTGTGTTGACTGTTGCTAACCCTGTGTGTATGCCTTTTACCTTTCAGGTTTTTCAACTCATTTTTAAACTTAGAATAAAAAATCCCCAGCCGGGGGGTTTTTTTTTTTTTCCCCCCGGCTGGGTTTTTTTTTCCTCGGTCCCGGCCGGTCTGCGAGGCGACGTTCATCGCCAAAGTTTGGGCGCGGACCGTCCGGGGACCGGGGTTTTCGTCAGGCAGGACGATTTTTTTTGAGGCTCCCAGGAACCCCGTTCCCGAGGAGCGCCGCGAATGCGTGCCGACGGCTGGGGGTTAGCAGGGCGGTTGAGATGCGAGTGTGGGTGGGTTTGAGTGTAAGCTTAAGGAAGTGTGTGTGTTGACTGTTGCTAACCCTGTGTGTATGCCTTTTACCTTTCAGGTTTTTCAACTCATTTTTAAACTTAGAATAAAAAATCCCCAGCCGGGGGGTTTTTTTTTTTTTCCCCCCGGCTGGGTTTTTTTTTCCTCGGTCCCGGCCGGTCTGCGAGGCGACGTTCATCGCCAAAGTTTGGGCGCGGACCGTCCGGGGACCGGGGTTTTCGTCAGGCAGGACGATTTTTTTTGAGGCTCCCGGGAACCCCGTTCCCGAGGACCGCCGTGAATGCGTGCCGCCGGCTGGGGGTTAGCAGGGCGGTTGTGATGAGAGGGAAGGTGAGTTTGTGTGTTAGCTGATGGAGGTGTGTGTTGCGGATGACTGCTATGTTTTGTGTGTGCTGCTGTTTTTTGGGTTTCTTGTAAGAATAAAACAAGTTGTAATGAACACTTCAGAAGTAGAAAAATGGTTCTGTTGTGTCAATATGTATCTGGCTTGTATTGTTCTGTATTTGCATTTACTGCTGAATTTCCATGTATTGCTCTATATGTTAGTTGGAGTTGTATCAGTGTATATATATAGGTTGCATTTGCAATTGCATTTGTGTACTTTGTTTCCATGTATATTGCTGATGTGTAAATAAAAATTTTCATTCAATAAAAATTGATCCCCTAATCACCTTAATAAAGATACACCCCTCTCCCCCGCCCCCATCGGCTCCTGTCTTTATTTGGTGTCGAGTTATTTTTATTCACTCTCTTTCTTGCTTTCCCTGTCACTTTACTTCTTAGTCTTTTCCTCACTCTCCTTTTCTCTCTCTTACTTTATTTCTGTCTGTCTCTATGTCTAACTCTGTGGTTCTGTTTCTGGCTGTTTCTAGTTATGTCTCTCTCCTTCTAAGCTTATGTCTATTTCACTCTGTTTCAGGTAAGTTTGTCCGTTTCACTCTCAGTCTCCTGTGTATTTCACTCTAAATCTGTCAATTTCACTCTAACTCTATTTCTGTCTATTTGTTTATCACTCTATTTCACTATATTTCTTTTCACTGTATTTCTCTTCATTTCCCTTTCACTCTAACTGTATTTCTCTTTATTTCCCTTTCACTCTAACTCTATTTCTCTCTATTTCTCTTTCATTCTAGTTCTCTCTATTTGTATGTCAGTCTGACTGTCTTTGACTGTCTTTGACTGTCTTTGACTGTCTTTGACTGTCTTTGACTGTCTTTGACTGTCTTTGACTGTCTTTGACTGTCTTTGACTGTCTTTGACTGTCTTTGACTGTCTTTGACTGTCTTTGACTGTCTTTGACTGTCTTTGACTGTCTTTGACTGTCTTTGACTGTCTTTGACTGTCTTTGACTGTCTTTGACTGTCTTTGACTGTCTTTGACTGTCTTTGACTGTCTTTGACTGTCTTTGACTGTCTTTGACTGTCTTTGACTGTCTTTGACTGTCTTTGACTGTCTTTGACTGTCTTTGACTGTCTTTGACTGTCTTTGACTGTCTTTGACTGTCTTTGACTGTCTTTGACTGTCTTTGACTGTCTTTGACTGTCTTTGACTGTCTTTGACTGTCTTTGACTGTCTTTGACTGTCTTTGACTGTCTTTGACTGTCTTTGACTGTCTTTGACTGTCTTTGACTGTCTTTGACTGTCTTTGACTGTCTTTGACTGTCTTTGACTGTCTTTGACTGTCTTTGACTGTCTTTGACTGTCTTTGACTGTCTTTGACTGTCTTTGACTGTCTTTGACTGTCTTTGACTGTCTTTGACTGTCTTTGACTGTCTTTGACTGTCTTTGACTGTCTTTGACTGTCTTTGACTGTCTTTGACTGTCTTTGACTGTCTTTGACTGTCTTTGACTGTCTTTGACTGTCTTTGACTGTCTTTGACTGTCTTTCTCTCTATTTCACTTTACTTCTCTGTCTCTCTTTGTCTTTGACTCTATTTCTCTTTGACTCCACTTTACTTTACTTCTCTGTCTCTCTTTGTCTTTGACTCTATTTCTCTTTGACTCCACTTTACTTTACTTCTCTGTCTCTCTTTGTCTTTGACTCTATTTCTCTGTCTCTATTTCACTTTACTTCTCTGTCTCTCTTTGTCTTTGACTCTATTTCTCTGTCTCTACTTCACTTTACTTCTCTCTCTCTTTGTCTCTACTTCACTTTACTTCTCTCTATTTCACTTTACTTCTCTCTCTTTGTCTCTACTTCACTTTACTTCTCTCTCTTTGTCTCTACTTCACTTTACTTCTCTCTCTCTTTGTCTCTACTTCACTTTACTTCTCTCTATTTCACTTTACTTCTCTCTCTTTGTCTCTACTTCACTTTACTTCTCTCTCTTTGTCTCTACTTCACTTTACTTCTCTCTATTTCACTTTACTTCACTTTACTTCTCTCTATTTCACTTTACTTCTCTCTCTCTTTGTCTCTACTTCACTTTACTTCTCTCTCTCTTTGTCTCTACTTCACTTTACTTCTCTCTCTCTTTGTCTCTACTTCACTTTACTTCTCTCTCTCTTTGTCTCGACTTCACTTTACCTCTCTCTCTCTTTGTCTCTACTTCACTTTACTTCTCTCTATTTCACTTTACTTCACTTTACTTCTCTCTATTTCACTTTACTTCTCTCTCTTTGTCTCTACTTCACTTTACTTCTCTCTCTTTGTCTCTACTTCTCTTTCACTCTAACTTTATTTCTCTTCCTCTTTCTTCTTTTTCTCTCTATTTCTAACTTTAAAGCAGCAGTAGGGCTTTTCAGGCGACCGGGGAGTAAATATTAAAAAAAAACTAACAATTTAAATAAAAATATCTACTCCCCGGTCGCCTGAAAAGCCCTACTGCTGCACCAGACTTTATATTTTTATTCTTTTTATATATAGTATATATACAGTATATATACTATATAGTACATATATACACCCTATATACACTACATATATACCCCCTATACACACCCCCTAATTAGTATGCAGAACACCACGCCCCCTGCCCTAATTAGCCAGTCCCCCAGCACCGCCCCCAAACACACCCCCTCCCCAAACACACCCCCTACCCCTAATTGACCCCTCCCCTAGCACCACCCCTAACCCTAATTGGCCAGACCCCTAGCCCCACCCCTAGCTCCTGATTGGCCAGAACCCTAGCACCACCCCCCAGCCCCTGATTGGCCAGAACCCTAGCACCACCCCCCAGCCCCCATTGGTTAGGGTTAGAACGGGGGCGGTCCTAGGGTTAGGGTTACGTTTTAGGGTTACGTTTTAGGGTTACGTTTTAGGGTTAGGGTTACGTTTTAGGGTTACGTTTTAGGGTTACGTTTTAGGGTTAGGGTTACGTTTTAGGGTTACGTTTTAGGGTTAGGGTTAGGGTTAGGGTTAGGGTTAGGGTTAGGGTTAGGGTTAGGGTTAGGGTTAGGGTTAGGGTTAGGGTTAGGGTTAGGGTTAGGGTTAGGGTTAGGGTTAGGGTTAGGGTTAGGGTTAGGGTTCTAGGGTTAGGGTTCTAGGGTTAGGGTTCTAGGGTTAGGGTTAGGGTTAGGGTTAGGGTTAGGGTTAGGGTTAGGGTTAGGGTTAGGGTTAGGGTTAGGGTTAGGGTTAGGGTTAGGGTTAGGGTTAGGGTTAGGGTTAGGGTTAGGGTTAGGGTTAGGGTTAGGGTTAGGGTTAGGGTTAGGGTTAGGGTTAGGGTTAGGGTTAGGGTTAGGGTTAGGGTTAGGGTTAGGGTTAGGGTTAGGGTTAGGGTTAGGGTTAGGGTTAGGGTTAGGGTTAGGGTTAGGGTTAGGGTTAGGGTTAGGGTTAGGGTTAGGGTTAGGGTTAGGGTTAGGGTTAGGGTTAGGGTTTAGGGTTAGGGTTTAGGGTTAGGGTTAGGGTTAGGGTTAGGGTTAGGGTTAGGGTTAGGGTTAGGGTTAGGGTTAGGGTTAGGGTTAGGGTTAGGGTTAGGGTTAGGGTTAGGGTTAGGGTTAGGGTTAGGGTTAGGGTTAGGGTTAGGGTTAGGGTTAGGGTTAGGGTTAGGGTTAGGGTTAGGGTTAGGGTTAGGGTTAGGGTTAGGGGTTAGGGGTTAGGGGTTAGGGTTAGGGTTAGGGTTAGGGTTAGGGTTAGGGTTAGGGTTAGGGTTAGGGTTAGGGTTAGGGGTTAGGGGTTAGGGGTTAGGGGTTAGGGTTAGGGTTAGGGTTAGGGTTAGGGTTAGGGTTAGGGTTAGGGTTAGGGTTAGGGTTAGGGTTAGGGTTAGGGTTAGGGTTAGGGTTAGGGTTAGGGTTAGGGTTAGGGTTAGGGTTAGGGTTAGGGTTAGGGTTAGGGTTAGGGTTAGGGTTAGGGTTAGGGTTAGGGTTAGGGTTAGGGTTAGGGTTAGGGTTAGGGTTAGGGTTAGGGTTAGGGTTAGGGTTAGGGTTAGGGTTAGGGTTAGGGTTAGGGTTAGGGTTAGGGTTAGGGTTAGGGTTAGGGTTAGGGTTAGGGTTAGGGTTAGGGTTAGGGTTAGGGTTAGGGTTAGGGTTAGGGTTAGGGTTAGGGTTAGGGTTAGGGTTAGGGTTAGGGTTAGGGTTAGGGTTAGGGTTAGGGTTAGGGTTAGGGTTAGGGTTAGGGTTAGGGTTAGGGTTAGGGTTAGGGTTAGGGTTAGGGTTAGGGTTAGGGTTAGGGTTAGGGTTAGGGTTAGGGTTAGGGTTAGGGTTAGGGTTAGGGTTAGGGTTAGGGTTAGGGTTAGGGTTAGGGTTAGGGTTAGGGTTAGGGTTAGGGTTAGGGTTAGGGTTAGGGTTAGGGTTAGGGTTAGGGTTAGGGTTAGGGTTAGGGTTAGGGTTAGGGTTAGGGTTAGGGTTAGGGTTAGGGTTAGGGTTAGGGTTAGGGTTAGGGTTAGGGTTAGGGTTAGGGTTAGGGTTAGGGTTAGGGTTAGGGTTAGGGTTAGGGTTAGGGTTAGGGTTAGGGTTAGGGTTAGGGTTAGGGTTAGGGTTAGGGTTAGGGTTAGGGTTAGGGTTAGGGTTAGGGTTAGGGTTAGGGTTAGGGTTAGGGTTAGGGTTAGGGTTAGGGTTAGGGTTAGGGTTAGGGTTAGGGTTAGGGTTAGGGTTAGGGTTAGGGTTAGGGTTAGGGTTAGGGTTAGGGTTAGGGTTAGGGTTAGGGTTAGGGTTAGGGTTAGGGTTAGGGTTAGGGTTAGGGTTAGGGTTAGGGTTAGGGTTAGGGTTAGGGTTAGGGTTAGGGTTAGGGTTAGGGTTAGGGTTAGGGTTAGGGTTAGGGTTAGGGTTAGGGTTAGGGTTAGGGTTAGGGTTAGGGTTAGGGTTAGGGTTAGGGTTAGGGTTAGGGTTAGGGTTAGGGTTAGGGTTAGGGTTAGGGTTAGGGTTAGGGTTAGGGTTAGGGTTAGGGTTAGGGTTAGGGTTAGGGTTAGGGTTAGGGTTAGGGTTAGGGTTAGGGTTAGGGTTAGGGTTAGGGTTAGGGTTAGGGTTAGGGTTAGGGTTAGGGTTAGGGTTAGGGTTAGGGTTAGGGTTAGGGTTAGGGTTAGGGTTAGGGTTAGGGTTAGGGTTAGGGTTAGGGTTAGGGTTAGGGTTAGGGTTAGGGTTAGGGTTAGGGTTAGGGTTAGGGTTAGGGTTAGGGTTAGGGTTAGGGTTAGGGTTAGGGTTAGGGTTAGGGTTAGGGTTAGGGTTAGGGTTAGGGTTAGGGTTAGGGTTAGGGTTAGGGTTAGGGTTAGGGTTAGGGTTAGGGTTAGGGTTAGGGTTAGGGTTAGGGTTAGGGTTAGGGTTAGGGTTAGGGTTAGGGTTAGGGTTAGGGTTAGGGTTAGGGTTAGGGTTAGGGTTAGGGTTAGGGTTAGGGTTAGGGTTAGGGTTAGGGTTAGGGTTAGGGTTAGGGTTAGGGTTAGGGTTAGGGTTAGGGTTAGGGTTAGGGTTAGGGTTAGGGTTAGGGTTAGGGTTAGGGTTAGGGTTAGGGTTAGGGTTAGGGTTAGGGTTAGGGTTAGGGTTAGGGTTAGGGTTAGGGTTAGGGTTAGGGTTAGGGTTAGGGTTAGGGTTAGGGTTAGGGTTAGGGTTAGGGTTAGGGTTAGGGTTAGGGTTAGGGTTAGGGTTAGGGTTAGGGTTAGGGTTAGGGTTAGGGTTAGGGTTAGGGTTAGGGTTAGGGTTAGGGTTAGGGTTAGGGTTAGGGTTAGGGTTAGGGTTAGGGTTAGGGTTAGGGTTAGGGTTAGGGTTAGGGTTAGGGTTAGGGTTAGGGTTAGGGTTAGGGTTAGGGTTAGGGTTAGGGTTAGGGTTAGGGTTAGGGTTAGGGTTAGGGTTAGGGTTAGGGTTAGGGTTAGGGTTAGGGTTAGGGTTAGGGTTAGGGTTAGGGTTAGGGTTAGGGTTAGGGTTAGGGTTAGGGTTAGGGTTAGGGTTAGGGTTAGGGTTAGGGTTAGGGTTAGGGTTAGGGTTAGGGTTAGGGTTAGGGTTAGGGTTAGGGTTAGGGTTAGGGTTAGGGTTAGGGTTAGGGTTAGGGTTAGGGTTAGGGTTAGGGTTAGGGTTAGGGTTAGGGTTAGGGTTAGGGTTAGGGTTAGGGTTAGGGTTAGGGTTAGGGTTAGGGTTAGGGTTAGGGTTAGGGTTAGGGTTAGGGTTAGGGTTAGGGTTAGGGTTAGGGTTAGGGTTAGGGTTAGGGTTAGGGTTAGGGTTAGGGTTAGGGTTAGGGTTAGGGTTAGGGTTAGGGTTAGGGTTAGGGTTAGGGTTAGGGTTAGGGTTAGGGTTAGGGTTAGGGTTAGGGTTAGGGTTAGGGTTAGGGTTAGGGTTAGGGTTAGGGTTAGGGTTAGGGTTAGGGTTAGGGTTAGGGTTAGGGTTAGGGTTAGGGTTAGGGTTAGGGTTAGGGTTAGGGTTAGGGTTAGGGTTAGGGTTAGGGTTAGGGTTAGGGTTAGGGTTAGGGTTAGGGTTAGGGTTAGGGTTAGGGTTAGGGTTAGGGTTAGGGTTAGGGTTAGGGTTAGGGTTAGGGTTAGGGTTAGGGTTAGGGTTAGGGTTAGGGTTAGGGTTAGGGTTAGGGTTAGGGTTAGGGTTAGGGTTAGGGTTAGGGTTAGGGTTAGGGTTAGGGTTAGGGTTAGGGTTAGGGTTAGGGTTAGGGTTAGGGTTAGGGTTAGGGTTAGGGTTAGGGTTAGGGTTAGGGTTAGGGTTAGGGTTAGGGTTAGGGTTAGGGTTAGGGTTAGGGTTAGGGTTAGGGTTAGGGTTAGGGTTAGGGTTAGGGTTAGGGTTAGGGTTAGGGTTAGGGTTAGGGTTAGGGTTAGGGTTAGGGTTAGGGTTAGGGTTAGGGTTAGGGTTAGGGTTAGGGTTAGGGTTAGGGTTAGGGTTAGGGTTAGGGTTAGGGTTAGGGTTAGGGTTAGGGTTAGGGTTAGGGTTAGGGTTAGGGTTAGGGTTAGGGTTAGGGTTAGGGTTAGGGTTAGGGTTAGGGTTAGGGTTAGGGTTAGGGTTAGGGTTAGGGTTAGGGTTAGGGTTAGGGTTAGGGTTAGGGTTAGGGTTAGGGTTAGGGTTAGGGTTAGGGTTAGGGTTAGGGTTAGGGTTAGGGTTAGGGTTAGGGTTAGGGTTAGGGTTAGGGTTAGGGTTAGGGTTAGGGTTAGGGTTAGGGTTAGGGTTAGGGTTAGGGTTAGGGTTAGGGTTAGGGTTAGGGTTAGGGTTAGGGTTAGGGTTAGGGTTAGGGTTAGGGTTAGGGTTAGGGTTAGGGTTAGGGTTAGGGTTAGGGTTAGGGTTAGGGTTAGGGTTAGGGTTAGGGTTAGGGTTAGGGTTAGGGTTAGGGTTAGGGTTAGGGTTAGGGTTAGGGTTAGGGTTAGGGTTAGGGTTAGGGTTAGGGTTAGGGTTAGGGTTAGGGTTAGGGTTAGGGTTAGGGTTAGGGTTAGGGTTAGGGTTAGGGTTAGGGTTAGGGTTAGGGTTAGGGTTAGGGTTAGGGTTAGGGTTAGGGTTAGGGTTAGGGTTAGGGTTAGGGTTAGGGTTAGGGTTAGGGTTAGGGTTAGGGTTAGGGTTAGGGTTAGGGTTAGGGTTAGGGTTAGGGTTAGGGTTAGGGTTAGGGTTAGGGTTAGGGTTAGGGTTAGGGTTAGGGTTAGGGTTAGGGTTAGGGTTAGGGTTAGGGTTAGGGTTAGGGTTAGGGTTAGGGTTAGGGTTAGGGTTAGGGTTAGGGTTAGGGTTAGGGTTAGGGTTAGGGTTAGGGTTAGGGTTAGGGTTAGGGTTAGGGTTAGGGTTAGGGTTAGGGTTAGGGTTAGGGTTAGGGTTAGGGTTAGGGTTAGGGT